>CM054165.1:39100243-39110243 GCA_028751875.1 Rapana venosa
GTGTGAACCCGAAATTCCCCCCACCCGTTAGATTTGCAGTGGTGGTCCGGGTGCTAGTCTTTTCTTGGTTTTCATTGTTTGTAAAGGGTGATAAACCAAGATTCTGTGTGCAGCACACTTCCCCTTCTTCATCTATCCCGTCGTCTAGTAGACCGTTGGGGCACCACTGAAGATTGTGTAACCAGCTTCCTCCACGCCTTGCGTTTTTAGCTTTCTGAAACATGTCGTTTTACTCCAGGCCATGATGTTGTCTGATGCTGTCTTCCCATCGTTTTCTCTGTTTGCCTCTTTGTCTCCCTCCTTGTACTGCTCCCTGAAGGACAGTCTCGGCCAGTCCACATGTTCGTGTGACGTGCCTGTACCACTTTAGTTTGCGTCTTTTCCCTGAAGTGAGGAACTCTTCATGAGTATGGCCTGATGACGTTTTTAATTCTGGCCCCCACTTCCTCATTAGTGATGTTTGTATTGGATCCCAAGGAGTTTGAAAAAGCACCTCATCTCCATTGTCTGCATCCTTTTTTTCGATGTCTGGTGTTATGGTCCATGTTTCACATGCGTACAAAAATATGGACATGACCAGGGACTAGATCAGTCTGATCTTGAAGCTGATGGTGATGTTCTTGTCGTTCCAGAGGACTTTCAGTTTGGTTATTGCAGCAGTGGTATGGACTATCCTGGAGATAATTTCAGGTTTGTATCCTTTATCTGATACTATCGCTCTCAGATATTTGAAGCTTTGGACGGTCTCGATTTTCTTGCTCTCTATAATAACGTCAGTACTGATGCCATTGGCACTATTTGTCATCAGCTGGGTTTTCTCTGCACTGACCTGCATGCCACATGCCGAAGAGGCTTCATCAAGGTGATTGACCAGGCTGACCAGCTCTTGCTCTTCTCCAGCTAGGCCGTCGATGTCGTCGGCAAAACGTGAGTTTGTCATTGTACTGCATCCAATGTGCTGGACACTCAGCGCACGTAAAAGAATCTATGGCAGCAGGAAGGTTGTTCCTGGCAAAGTTCTTAACAAGAGCAACTGTTTAAGGGGAACCAATGCAGGTACATCCTGAAGGGGAAACAGGGATTGGGGTGCTGGTGTTCTCCTAGGGAAGACAGCCCAACTTTACCGCACAGAACTCTGCCGTGACTGAAAGTGATATACAATACAATGCACTACAATATAATGCAATACAATACAGCATAATACAATGCAATATAATGCAACACAATGCAATGCAATACAATACAATATGATTAAGCACAATACAATGCACTACAATGCACTACAATGCAATGCAATACAATCCAATACAATGCAATACAATGCAATGCAATGCAATACAATACAATGCAATGCAATGCAATGCAATGCAATACAATGCAATACAATGCAATGCAATACAATAAAATGCAATACAATGTAATGCAATACAATGCAATACAATGCAATACAATGCAATACAATGCAATGCAATGCAATACAATACAATGCAACGCAATGCAATACAATACAATGCAATACAATGCAATGCAATACAATACAATGCAATACGATACAGCACAATACAATACAATACGATACAGCACAATACAATACAATGTATTACAATACAATACAATGCACTATAATACGATGCACTACAATACAACGCACTACAATACAATACAATATAATACAACGCACTACAATACAATATACTACAATACAATGCAATATAATGCACTACAATACAATGCAATATAATGCACTACAATACAATGCACTACAATACAATGCACTACAATACAATGCACTACAATACAATACAATGCAATACAATACAATGCATTTCAATACAATACAATGCACTACAATACGATGCACTACAATACAATGCACTACAATACACTATAATGCACTCCAATATATACAATATGATACAATATAATGCAATACAATACAATACAAAGCAATACAATATAATATAATGCACTACAATACAATGCAATGCAATTCAATACAAACCAATACAATATGATACAAAAACGTAATACAATACAATACAATACTATACAACACAAAATAATTATTACAAGCCTCTTGTTTCATTGTTTTTGTTGTTATTGCTCGTGTTGTTGATAAAACTTTTAAGAGGAAAGAAAACATACAAATTGTGTTAGATGATAACAAATCCCGCCAACAAAAACATCCTCACTTCACCTTACATATCCTGTAATTTAGTAGACCGTTAGGGCACCACTGAAGATTTTGCAACCAGCTTCCTCCACTTGGTTTAAACAACGGTTTGTCTTGTAACACATGATTGTACGTTTACTCTTCATGAAAAAAACAACAACCTGGCATCCCCTCTCGCCCAATTAAACTTGTTGATTAAGTTTTGTTTTAACTCCAGCAGAATGAATAGCGCTAGATCCCTTATGACTAATCCTGTGGAATCTGTTGTTACAATATTATCAAAGGCGATCTATATTCACAGACACACACACACACACGCACGCACGCACGCACGCACGCACGCACTCACACACACACACACACACACACACATACACACCTGTACGCACACACACGCCGGACAAACTTAAGCACACACAGATAGACAGACAGACAGACAAAGACAGACAGACACAGACAGACAGACGGACAGACAGACAGAGGGGGCACGCAAACAGACAGATAAACAGACAGGCAGAAAGACTCAGATACCGACATAAGCAGACAGACGCAGGCACACAGACAAACAGACAGACAGGCAGACAAACAGACAGAATGACAGACAGACAGATAGACTGACAGACAGACAGATAGACAGACAGGAAGACAAACAGACAGGCAGACAGATAGACAGATAGACTGACAGACAGACAGACAGACAGACAGAAAGACAGACAGACAGACAGACTGACAGACAGACAGATAGATAGACAGAAAGACAGACAAAACAGACAAATAGAAAGACAGACAGACAGACAGACAAACGACAGGCAGACAGATAGACAGACAGAAAGAAAGACAGACAGAAAGACAGACAGACAGGCAGAAAAAGACTGACAGATAAACAGAGACCGGAAGATGGGGGGAAGGGGGATCGCGCGCACACACACACACAACACACGCACACACAAACAAACACACACTCATTACCATCATCACCATTACAACAAGGAACTTACCCCCCTTTTCCCCGTCACCAGCCCCAGTAACAACCATCCCTAGCTCCTGCCGGCTCCGACCCTTCCAGCTGGTGATGATGGAGGTGGTGGTGGTGATGGTGATGGAGGTGGAGGAGGTGATGGAGGAGGTGGAGGAGGTGGTGGTGTTCGCACAGGAACGGTTTGAGTCTTGCTGGGCAGCATCCCCACACCTCCCAGACCCCTTAGGGTCACCTTCTCTCCAGGTACCGGTGCTGGCACCGCCTCCAGGAAGCGGGTCTCGGACAGGGCTGAGGTAAATCACAGGGGAGGGGCTTTCTCCGCGAGTGCCCCGCCGCTGTGGGGTCACGTGGTCTGCTGTCGTCACTTCCGGTTTGTTGGAAGTGTGGGAGTCTGAAGCCGTTTTGTTCACGTCTTCCTGGCAAGATGGCCGCGATGATGTCGTCTTCTTGTCTGCCTCGTCGTTCTGGGATTCCGGCAGAGAGACTTTGGGTGGGCAGAGTCTTGGGGGGATGGCGGAGAGTTCAGAGTCTGTTTCTTTGTCACTGGTTTGGGATAGGGTCGCCAGCTTTTCTGTCGAACCCGTCGATCGTTTTTCGTCATCTGATTGTTGGTCTTCGGTTGGTGATGTGGGTGAGTCTGCTTCTTGGGTGAAAGTTTGGTGAAGACTTGCTTCACCTTTTTCTGGAATTTGTGGTGATTTTTTGTCGTGAGTCGTCGGCGCTGTGTCTAGAAGTTCTTTTTCAATGAGTGTTCCAGCAAGTGTTTTCTGGTGGGGTGTGTCTGGTGCTGTTTCAGAGCCAGTCACGTTTCCTTGCTGAATGTCCTCACTCTTGCTCTCTTGCAGGTCAGTTTTGTGGATCGATTCTGATACATCTGTCGTACCCTGTGTCCACACACTGTACTCCTCAGAATGACCTGTACTTGGATCATCGTATGTGCCAGCTTCTACAGGTGAAATCGCGTTATCATCTTCACTGTTGGGGGGTATCTCAGGTAGATAGCTTTCCTGACAAACCTCTTTGACGGGTGTTTCAGAGAAAGTGGTTATTTCCTTTGTCACTGTCTGCCGTTCTTTCAGCAGGTTATTATCTTTGATTCGTCCCTGTCAGGTGTTTCTGACACACTTGTCTCTTTTGTTACATCTCTGTCACGTTCTGCAGAAAAATCTCTCACTGAAGGCTTGTCTTCTGAAAGAGTTCCAGATAAATCCCAGTCCTCACACACGTCTTTGTCAGGGGTTTCAGGATTACCTGCCCTATCTACAGAGATGGCTGTGTAGGTGCCATTGTCAGCTAATCTACTAGGCAGACTGCCGTCTCCACACACACCTGTCGAAGGCATACTGCACACCTTGGTGCCCTCACATATCTCCTCACCTGCTGTTTCGGGAGAAGTATGTTTTCTCACACTCTTAGCAGATTTGTCAGGAAACCTGGCATCATCAATGACATGTTTCTCAGGTGTTTCTGGCATTTTGAAGTCGCCACATACACCTGTTACACGTGTATCAGAGACACCTACAGCTATACACACACTGTGTGTTTCAGCCACATGAACGTATTTGGACGTATCTGTTTCAGGTGTTTCAGGTAAAGCAGGGTCTTCACACACATCTTTATCAGGTGTTTCAGCTTCACACACATCTTTGTCAGGTGTTTCAACTTCACACACATCTTTATCAGGTGTCTCAGCTTCACACACATCTTTATCAGGTGTTTCAACTTCACACACATCTTTGTCAGGTGTTTCAGCTTCACACACATCTTTGTCAGGTGTTTCAACTTCACACACATCTTTATCAGGTGTTTCAAGTTCACACACATCTTTCTCAGGTGTTTCAAGTTCACACACATCTTTCTCAGGTGTTTCAATTTCACACACATCTTTCTCAGGTGTTTCAAGTTCACACACATCTTTCTCAGGTGTTTCAATTTCACACACATCTTTATCAGGTGTTTCAGCTTCACACACATCTTTATCAAGTGTTTCAGCTTCACACATATCTTTATCAGGTGTTTCAGCTTCACACACATCTTTGTCAGGTGTTTCAGCTTCATACACATCTTTATCAGGTGTCTCAGCTTCACACACATCTTTATCAGGTGTCTCAGCTTCACACACATCTTTATCAGGTGTCTCAACTTCACACACATCTTTATCAGGTGTCTCAACTTCACACACATCTTTATCAGGTGTCTCAGCTTCACACACATCTTTATCAGGTGTCTCAGCTTCACACACATCTTTGTCAGGTGTTTCAGCTTCACACACATCTTTATCAGGTGTTTCAGCTTCACACACATCTTTGTCAGGTGATTCAGGTAAGCGGATACTTGCACACAAACTTTCATCGCAAGTTTCAGGTAATGCTGTTTCACGCACAGCCGCACCTGTCTCTGGTGTGTCAGCCTGCTCTTGGACACCTGGAACGTCCACTCTCCCTCTCTCTCCTGTTTTCTTCAGCAAGGGCACAGCTTGACCCCTACCTCTCCCATCCACAGCCACTGTGACTCTGCCACCACCACCACCACCACCACCAGAGGTGGAACTCTTAGGCTTGGGCAAACTGCTGACACGAGTCTTGCTGGTCACTGTGGAGTCCGTCTTGCTGGTTCTGGAACTGTCAGCCCTGCTCCTCCTCGTCTCTGGTGACTTTGCCTGTCCTGCAGCTTCCCCTTTCTTCAGCTTGGGGATGGACGACCTCTTGGAGCCGTGTTTCGGTTTTCCGGATCCTTGGCGGCAGGGATCTGTCTGTTTGTGGGGTTGGGGCTGAACGTTGTCAGAGGCGGAGTGTTTTGAGTAGCGGTGTTCAGCGCCTGTGCGGGCCTCGGGTTGACTTGGCTGACTGACGTGGTCCACAGTGCTGGGGTTGAGACTGCTGTCCATACTGGCGAGGGGATCTGTCAGCAAAGCGCTGCTTTCCATGTGGCTGTATGATGTGTATCCAGAACCGTCCCCTTCATCCGCACAGAGGTGTTCAGCGTGGGTCACCCGGTCAGCGTCCTGACCACTCTTGTCTGGAGGACTGCCTGCAGTGTTCCCTTCCTCAGTGACCGGCTGTGTCAGGACGATGACGGCAGATGTTGAAGCAGGGATGTCGGCTGTGGTGGTGACGGCACTCTCTGACGGGAGCTGTTTATCGGGGTGTTGGGGAGGTGGTGTTGTTGCTGAAGACTCTCCAGTCTCTGGCTGTGAGGGAGAAGGCAGGATCTGCTCTGACAGCCTGGTGTGTGTTCGCTCTCCCAGCCACTGCCCGCCCTTCCCTCTGGGCACTGTCAGAGAGCACAGACGCTGCTGTAGACACCCTCACACTGTGAGAGGCACGAGGACTGTCTTCTGCAATGGATTCATGATCAGTGTCTGCCCAAATCCTCCCTGCCGCCGCTGTCTGTCCTTCTCTCTGCTGTGCTGCCAGTCTCCTGTCCTGACCTGACCACACAGACTGCAGTTCGGCAGCTGAAGAAGAAGTGGAGCGGATTGCTGAGCGTTGAGGAAGTGTGGCTGGGTCTGTTGGTGCAGATGTGTCCTTGATCCCGCTGGTCAATGGTGGAGGCACTGCAGCGGGGGGACGGTGGCCAGGCCGGCTTAAGACGACGACGGCTTTACGCTCACTGTCCACTGCAGTGGGGGCACTGTGGCCAGGCTGGCTTAAGACGACGACGGCTTTACGCTCACTGTCCACTGCAGTGACTGGCGAAGCGTGTCGGGGGTTAGGCCCTGCAGAGAAGGAGCGGGCACCGCCGCTAATGGTCTCCGGGTGACCTGTCCTCGCTTCACTGCCTGTGGCACCCCTGTGGACAGGTCTGGGCACACCCCTCCCCCCTGTGCTGTCCTCAGGGTCAATGTCCGGGTCTGCTTGACCACGGTCTGTGTCTGGGGTCATGCCCTCACTGTCAGGCGCTGTGACCGCCGCCTGGCCACCAACACGTAGTGACCCCGCACCACACTCCGCCACACCGCTGTCGGTAATGGACACAAAGGCAGTGTGGAGCAGTTCTGCTTCGCTGGTGTGGAGAGATTCTCGTTTAGTCTCCGTGTCACGACCATTCACGCATTCAGTTCCAGACTCTTTGTGTAAACTGTCAGGAACAGTTTCTGTTTCTGAATCCACTAACCCACTGTCTGAGAGAGATACCAAACCAGGCGAAGCAGACTCTCGCAGTGCATTGTTGTCAACAGCGGTCAGTTGGTCTGAGCTAGTCTCCTGTAACAAGCTCCTCTGCTTCAATTCATTGGACTCTACTTTGGTTGTTTGAGGCATCTCTGACACAACGTGTATATTATGCCGTGAACAGTCTGCACCCACTGGTGGGGTGTTTTCAATTCTGAACCAGCATCCCCGGTGTTTTTCTCTGTGGCATCACACTTTATCGACTTTGATGAAGAAACTTTTTCTGATTTTACAGCTGGAGACTTTTTCGTTTCTGTGCCACCGTCATGTTTGGGATGTGCCTTCTCCTGAACTGTTCCCCTGTGTTTCTGGGGACCTTGGTTTCGATGTCTCGTCTTCTTTCCCACTGTCTGCCTGTCTGCCATTCCTCTTTCCCCAGAGCAAACCTGATCAGAATCACCACCACTGTGACTGTGGAACCCTTGGCCTGTACCTGCTCTGACAGAAGTAGGGCTGGACCTCTGACCCCTCCTCTCCGCTTGACCAGCTTACCATCCTCGCTCTGCCTGTCCGTTGTCCTGTCTGAGTGTCTGGCAGTCTGACCAGTCCTGTCTTTGGCGGCGCTAGTGCCTGAGCCAGTCCCTGTCTCCCCGTCTTTGCGCGGCCTTGTCTGCCAGTGCTGGCTGTGGGGTTGGCCTGTCCCGCTTCTGCAGGCTCCTGTGATCCTGCCTCTAGCTCTGGCTTCTGTCGCGGCACGCCGTCGATGAGGTGCTGGAGTGGGGGTAGGGGTGGGGGTGGGGGTGGTGGGGGTGGGGGTAGGGGTGGGGGTGGAGGCTGCAAGAATCGTTGGGGGCCCGCAGGAGGGCTCAGAGGCAGCAGCATTGCTGACCTTCCTCAGGGCAGGGATACTGCTGGTCCGCCTCATCCCGCCCCCTAACCCCGCCACCGCGGCAGTCACCGATGATGATGATGATGATGATGACGACGCTGCTGCTCCTGGTTCCGACAGCGTGGATGACGTCATAGACGTACTGACGTCACTATTCTCATCACGTGAGCTGTGAGGGGCTTGCGTGACGCGGTGTGGGGATGCAAGGGACGTGCTGCTGGCGAAAGACAAGCTTTGTTGGGTGGAGGAAGGGGAGCGTGGTGTAGGCGTCCTATTGCTACCGCTGCTTTTAGGCTTTGGGACCATCGGGCTGGTTGTCGTTCGTTTGGAAGCCATGGTGGAACTCTCTACCTTTCCCTTTTTTCTCTTTCTGGATGGTTAGCGTCTGCTCTTTCTCTTTATGCACCAAAATTTGTTGGCGTTTTTTTCATTATTTGGTGTAAACTGTTAACGAAGATTTCTGGTGGGTCTAATTCTTTACAGCGGAGATATAATGTGTCTGTATGGTTGCACATCCTTGTGTTGACAGTCACGAGTTTTCATGCAATATTTTGTGTGTGGATGGGGGGGGGGGGGGGGGGGGGAGGGTCAAATGTTGTATTCTTGTTCTTTTGACGTCCAAGGTGTAGCCATAGTTTCTCTGTTTCTGTTATATGCCGCACATAATGATGATGGATGCTGAGGCGCAGGCTTGTATGGTGTCGCGTTTCAGCCAAGAGTACGTTTCTTGAGGTTCCTGTTAGAAAAACAAAGACAAACAGTTATTGTACAAAAAAGCAGATCGGTTTTGTTGTTCACGTTAAAGATTTAGATGCAGCATAGTGTAGACCTTCTGAGGGAGAGGATGAACACAGTGTCGGTCACATTAGCATGGTCACACACAAACACACACACACGCACGCACGCACGCAAACACACACACGCACGCACACGCACACACACACATGCACGCACGCACGCTCGCACGCACGCACGCACGCACACACACACACGTACGTTAAAACCCGTTCCGCTTTTCGGAAGAGTAGACTATTGTGTTGGAACGGATGGCAAAATTTACAAACTGCATACACACGGTGACCAGATGTAAAAATATCATATGAATGCTTATTCTATTATCATTGAAATGAATAAAGTAAAAAGAAAACACATACACACACATACACACACTTATTCCATTATCCTCGATATAAAAGAATAAAATTTAAAAATTTTTTTAAATTCACACAACACAACACACACACACACACACACACACACACACACACACACACACACACACACACACACACACACACACTCACAAACACGCTAAAACCTATTTTGCTTTTCGGAAGCGTAGGCCATTGTGTGCAGGTGGGAACGGATGACAAAATTTTCAAAACCACATACACACGGGGACTGAATGTAGAAAAGCACACGAGTGCTTATTCCATTATCCTCGAAATAAAAGAACACACACACACATACAGCACATACACAAACACACACACACACACACTACCACACACACACACACTACACACACACACCACTACCACACACACACACACTACCACACACACACACACACACAACACACACACACTAACACACACACACACACAACACACACACTAACACATACCACACACACACTAACACAACACACACTAACACACTACACACACACACACACACACACACACTACACACACACACACACACACTAACACACAACACAACACACACAACATAATAATACAATAATAATACACAAATAACATATATATATAATACATAACATATATATATAACACACACACACACACATACACACACACACACACACACACACACACACACAC
>CM054165.1:39117743-39120243 GCA_028751875.1 Rapana venosa
GAGAGAGAGAAAAGGAGAGAGAGAAGAGAGAGAGAGAGAGAGAACAGACAACAGACAGACAGACAACGACAGACAGACAGACAACAACAGACAGTTTTTCCTGCCTACATAAGCTGTCTCCTCGGGGGAGCGCGTCGCCACAAGAGCACCCCACCCATCTTTTTTATGTTTGTCCTTTCGCAACTGTATTTGTTTCCCTCCCAGAGGGGCTTTTTTTTTCAGAATTTTGTCAGGGACAACTCTCTTGTTCCCGTGGGTTCTTCACGTGCGCTAAATAAGTTGTGTAACCACGGGACTTCGGTTTATCGTCTCATTCGAAAACTACCCCCAAACCCACCACCATGGTCTAGTGGAGGGAGGAAAAGTTTCGGGCCCAAACGGGAATCAAACCACCGCACACTTGTAACCCGGATTTTTTTTCTGTTTTACCCTTTTATATCGAGGATAATGGAATAAGCACTTATGTGCTTTTTACATGCAGTTCCCGTGTGTATGCGGTTTTCTAAATTTTGTCATCCGTTCCCACCGGCACACAATGGCCTACTCTTACGAAAAGCGGAACAGGATTTAACGTGTGCGCAAGATGTTCTGCTGTGTTCGCACACGGGGGCCTCGGTTTATGTCCATCAAAGAACTTTGGGGGGGTGGAGTTTGCCTGATTTTAACTCCCGGGGAAAATTCCCCTTTAAAAAAGGGATTCGAACCCGGGTTCGACGCAAAGTTCGACCACTAGGTTATCCGTTCCCCTTTTCCCGAGATATCGCTTTCAGACGGTACGTTTCCTCTAGACCACCAACCACCCAAATGCGTTTAAACCTCAGCCACCAATCCCCCCCCCCGATGCGTTACCCCTAGACCACCAATCCACCTCTGAAGCTTACCCAAAACCCAATCCACCTCGAATGCGTTACCTAACCACCAAACCCCCCTCTGAATGCGTTACCCCAGACCACCAAACCCCCTGAAGCGTTACCTCTGACCCCCAATCCCTATCTAATCTTACCCCTAGACCCCCAATCCCCCTCTAATGCGTTACCCTAGACCACCAATCCCCCTCTAGATGCGTTACCCCCCTAACCACCAATCCACCTCTTGATGCGTTACCTCTAACCCCCAAAAACCCCCCAAGCGTTACCTCAGACCCCCAAACCACCCCTAGATACGTTACCTCTAGACCACCAACCCCCTCTAGATGCGTTTTCCCCTAAACCACCAATCCACCCTAAGCGTTACCCTAAACCCCCAATCCACCTCTTTGCGTTACCTCTAGACACCAAACCCCCTCGATGCGTTACCCCAGACCACCAATCCACCTCTAGATCGTTTCCTCTAACCACCAAACCACCTCTAGAGCGTTACCTCTGACCAAACCAACCACCTCTAGATGCTTTCCTCTAACCACCAATCCCCCTCTAGATCTTACCTCAAAACCCCCAACCACCTCTGAATGCGTTTCCCTAGATCAGCAACCAGTATCTCCTGCCCCCTCCACCCCCTTTCTAAAATTATTTCGGGGGAAGGAGCCAACTGCCACAGCAGATAGCAGGGGGAAGGTGAATGAGGGCACTCGAATCGCCAAAAAAGGGACCCCAAATCAGAGGCCGTTTCCTGGTAGTACGGATGACCGGAAAATGATGATGATGAGGTGACCCTCATGGTTAGTCACAGTTCTGGGAGGAGGGGGGTCTGGAAAATTTCTACTACCCGGGCCTGCACTCCGACTTTCTTTCCGTCACATTATATTCCCCCCCACCAGCCCAGAGATACAGGGTGGTGGGATCCTTACCATTTTCCCAGGTCAACTTTTTTTGTTTTTTTTTTTATTTTTTTTTTTTACCACTTTAAGTACGAGATTTCTCTGGTAAATCGGGCGTCTCCCGGGGGAAACGCGTGCCCCAAGAGCAGCGCCACCCTTTTTTTTTTTTTTTTTCTTTTTTTTTCTTTTTCTTTTTGGCTCAAATTATTTTTTTCCCCATCAAGGGCTTTTTTCTAAAAATTTTGCCAGGGACAACTCCCTTGTTGCCGTATTCTTTTTACGTGCGGAAATTTTGTGTAACACACGGGACCTCGGTTTATCGTCTCATCCGAAAGACTAGCGCCCTGACCACCACTCATGGTCTAATGGATGGGGAAAAATTTCGGGCCCAAACGGGGTACGAACCGCGCACACACCCGACCCGGACTTTTCGCATTCTAGACAGGCGCGTTACCTCTAGACCACCGATCCACTTAAGTGCAGACCTGACGGTGATTCAATTCCCTTCCTGTATATACACACGCAGATGATCGAATATGCACGTTAAAGATTCGGTAATTTGTGTTAATGTTGGGTGGGTTACGGAAACGCGAACATTCCAAGCATATATCCCCGAAGTTGGAATGTGGCCACCTTCATGGTGGGCAGAAACGGTCGTATACGCCAAACAAACCTGACCATTGGTGAACCTCAGAGCTCTAGCCAAGTAACAAAAATCAATCAATCAATCGATCAATCAATCAG
>CM054165.1:39127743-39130243 GCA_028751875.1 Rapana venosa
TATGGTATTCTGTCTTTTCTGCGCAAAAGGTGATGATGTAATGTGCCCTTTAAAGCTCTAGGTAATACCACACATGATATGGTATTCCTTTTTGTGTGTGCGAAAGTTGCTCATGTAATGTGTCAATTGAAACTGCAAATTACATTGGCATCCTTCAGCCTCGGAAGACTATGGAGTTTCACTCTAGGTGTTATTCATTCTGGTACAGTAGCGTGGGGTGTGGCTGGCCAGTCCCACACAGGAATGACAGACAGTGCCTATGGCAGAGGAAGGCACAGATGAAGTCTGACAATGCTGGTCTGTCTGCCTGGGCTGCTTCAGCCTTTCTTCTCCTTCTCTTTGCCTCGTGCTGGTGAGCAAGTGTCTCTTCGACCTTGGAGAGACCTTTCTGCACAGTCTGTCTCCAGGCTGACCGTTCCAGGGCTGTTGCTTCCCAGTTGTTCTGGTCGATGGTCAGGGCTTTTCAGTCCCTCTTGCACACGTCTTTGCATCGCAGCTGTGGTCTGCCTGTGGGACGTTTTTCCTGCACAAGTTCTCCGTAGAGGAGGTCTTTGAGGATCCGTTCGTCGTCCATGCGTTTGAAACTGCAAATACTATTACTACTACTACCACTGCTACTACTACTACTACTACTACTACTACTACTACCATCACTACTACTACTACTACTACCACTGCTACTACTACTACTACTACTACTACTACTACTACTACTATACTACTGCTGCTGCTGCTGCTGCTGCTGCTGCTACTTACTACTACTACTACTACTACTACTATACTACTGCTGCTGCTGCTGCTGCTACTACTACTACTAACTACTGCTGCTGCTGTTGCTACTACTACTACGACTACTGCTACTCCTCCTCCTCCTCCTCATACTACTACTGCTACTACTACTACTACTGCTGCTGCTGCTGCTGCTGCTGCTGCTGCTGCTACTTAACCCAAATCGAAGCGCTTTCATTCATCCTACTCTTTCACATGCAACCAGTTACAATTAATAGTTTTTACAAATTCAAATTTCACACACACACACACACACCACATACACACACACACACACCACACACACACACACACACACACACCCGCGCGCGCGCGACAAAAGCAAGCGTAAAATTGTGAAAGTGTGTGTGTGTGTGTGTGTGTGTAAGAAACTACACTCACTTCATGGTGAATGCAGCTTAGTTTGGAAACTGATCGATTTACAGACAGGAGAGAGACGAAGGACACAGGAGATTTGGGAGGGAGGTAACGGGTGGATGTGGGGTGAGGAGGGGGAGGGGAAGAAGGGGTGGGGAGATGGGGTGGGGAAGTTGGGTCAGATCAGAGGAACGCGCGCTCGCGCACCCGCACACACACACACACACACACACACACACACACACACACACACACACACACACACACACAAGTACACACACACACACACACACACACACACGCAAGTACACACATACACTACGCACACGCACACATACACACACACACACACACACACAAGTACACACACACACACACACACACACACACACACACACACACACACACAAGTACACACACACACACACACACACACACACACACACACACACAAGTACACAACACACACACACACACACACACACGCAAGTACACACATACACTACGCACACGCACACATACACACACACACACACACACAAGTACACACACACACACACACACACACACACACCACACACAAAACCACACACACACCACCACACCACCTCAACTTACCCTACGCCACCAACACCACACCACACCACACCACCACACACACACACCCCCCATTTTCCCAAACTCCTCCTCTCTACCCCCTTTCCTCTCCCCCCTCCCCTCTCCTCCCCCCCCTCTCTCTCTTCTCCACGCACCCACTTTAACACACTCACGAGGATTTCAGAAGAGAGAGGGGAGTGGAGAGAGAGAGAGAGAGAGAGAGAGAGAGAAGAGAGAGAGAGAGAGAGAGAGAGAGAAGAGAGAGAGAAGAGAGAGAGGGAAGAGAGAGAGAAGAGAGAAAGAGAGGGGAAGAGAGAGAGAAGAAGAGGAAGAAGACAGAAAGACGACGAAGCAGACAGAGACAGAGACAGAGAGGACAGAGAGAAGCCGGGGCCCAGACGAACAGGCCCGGAGTAGACAGCCATGCAGTATTGATCACACCACCACGATACGATGATGATGGATCAGCCCTCTACATGCATCACTGACGCCCCCTCCGACCGCACAGGGGAGGGGTGGGGGTGGAGGGTGGGGGTTTAGGGGGGGTGGGGGGGGGGGGGGGATGGGAGTGGGGTGGGGGAGAGGGGGTGGGGAATAGAGAGAAAAGACACTGAGTGCACTGTCCTATGTAGGTATGGTTCTAACGAGATGCGTGAGAGACAGACCGACAGACAGGCAGACAGACAGGCAGGCAGACAGACAAACAGACAGACAGACAGGCAGGCAGGCAGGCAGGCAGGTAGACAGACAAACAGAC
>CM054165.1:39135243-39140243 GCA_028751875.1 Rapana venosa
CTCTCTCTCTCTCTCTCTCGCCTCCCCCTTCTTTTCCAATAAAACCATCCACTAACAATGACCAGGGTAGGGTAGGAGAAAGAGAGAGAGAGGGACAGGGACAGAGAGACAGAGAGAGAGACAGAGAGAGGCAGAGAGAGAGAGGAGAGAGAGAGAGACAGATAGACAGAGACAGACAGACAGACGGACAGACGGATAGCCAACAGACAGACAGACAGACAGAGACAGAGAAACAGAGTGAGACAGAGAGAGAGACATAGAGAAGAGAGGAGAGAGAGACAGACAGACAAGACAGGCAGACGGACAGACAGACGGACAGACAGATAGACAACAGACAGACAGAGACAGACAGACAGACAGAGATAGAGAGAGAGATATAGCCTTGAGAATGACTGACAAGACTAAGGGGACAGCAGTCTTTCTTTTTTTCTTTGTGTGTGTGTGTGTGTATGTCTGTGTGTGTGTATGTGTGTATATATGTGTGTGCGTGCGTGCGTGCGTGCGCGCGCGCGTGCGTGCGTGTGTGTGTGTGTCTGTTATTTTTCTTTCTTTTTTTCTTTTTTTTCTTTTTGATGTTTGGTGTTTTTATTGGTGCTGGGTCAGGTCAGGGGCGCTGAGGCCTGTGTCTGTGTCAATCAGTGGTCCCTCACACCAAGACAGGTCATGGCAAGGTCACGTCTGGGTCATGCACAGGTCACAACAGGTCGTAGAAGGGTCGCGAAGGTCATAATTATAAGTCAAGGTTCTGTGGCGTGAGTAGTCTGGGCTGGTTTGTTTTTTTATTTATTTATTTATTTTTTTTTTTTTTTAGATTAGTGTAGAAGGTGGTGGTGATGATGATGATGATGATGATGGTGGTGGTGGTGGTGGTGGTGATGATGATGATGATGATGATCATCATCATCATCGTCATCATCATCATAACAATAATAAGTACACAAAGGCAAAAGGAAGAAGATTGCAACAGATGCAAAGAAGAAAAGAAGAAGAAGAAGAAGAAGAAGGGAAGAGGAAGAAGAAGAAGAAGAAGAAGAAGAAGAAGAAGAAGAAGGCAAAGAAAAAGAATGCAAAGAATAAGAAGAAAAAGAAGAAGAAGAAGAAAAAGAATGCAAAGAAGAAGAAGAAGAAGAAGAAGATGTCTCAAAGCAGATGCACTTCCATAGCAGCATCATTACATCATCCTTATTATCATTGATTATCGTGCAACAATTGACACAGACCAACTCCAAAACAAGGATCTGCCATCGCTTTAAATCCCTACGTGCATAATGACACCCATGCAGAAGCTGACATAGACACGTTAACGATCCCGTAACCCGGGTTACCATTCTGCTGGTTATAGAAACACACACACACACCGATAGATTTGATATCAGTACACTTGTATAAAGACAGGGTTGTGCTTGCATGTATGTGTGTGTGCATGCATTGTGGATCGGTGGTCTAGAGGTAACGCACCTGCCTAGACAGCGAAAAGTGAGGGTTTGATCCCCGTGTGAACACCCCCCCACCTCCTTCGTCCCCCCCCCCCCCCCCCCTCCGCCGTCATCCACAAGACCTTGAGTAGTGGTCTGGATGCTAGTCTTTCGGAGGAGACGATAACGCCAAAGTTTGGTGTGGAACACGCATTGATCTTAAGGCGACACGTTCTCCGCACACAGAGAGAAGCTGGAATTTCACGTAGAAAAATCTTCTGTGGCTGATAAAGGTATACAATACAATAAAACACGATACAGTATAATACAGTATAATGGAAAACAATATAACGTAATGCAAGGCAATACAGTACAATACAATACAGTACAGTACAATACAGTACAGTACAGTACAATACATCACAGTACAATAAAATACAACACAGTACAGTACAATACAGTACAGTACAATACAATACAACACAATACAATACAACACAATAAAATACAATACAGTACAATACAATAAACACAGATTAATACAGTACAATACAGTATAATACAATACAGTACAATGCAGTACAGTACAATACAGTACAATACAATACAGTACAATACAATACAACACAATACAGTACAATACAACACAATACAATACAATACAATACAATATAACACAATACAGTACAATACAATACAATACAGTACAACACAATACTGTACAACACAATACAACACAGTAAAATACAACACAACACAACACAGTACAATACGCCAGACAACCCGACAACCACACCTATGTGCTGCATTGCGGTGTGTAAACAACGTGCAGTCATGCCTAGGTGCATTTTACACGCGCGTGTGCGCGTCAGTGTGAGGTAAGAGGACTGGCTGATTGTTGTGTGTGGCCAATCGATAGACTGATAGCAGAGCTGGTCTGGCACCGCTGCCAGAATGGAGGAGACTGTTCTGCTGCGTCAGCAACAATTCTCTGTCTGTCTCTCTGTCTCTCTTTGTCTCTCTGTCTGTGTGTCTGTCTGTTTTCTGTCTCTGTTTGCCTATCTCTTTCTGTCTCTCTCTCTCTCTCTCTCTCTCTCTCTCTCTCTCTCTCTTTGTCTCTGTCTCTCTTTCTGTCTGTCTATCTGCCTGTCTCTGTGTCTGTCTCTTTGTCTCTGTATCTCTGTCTGTCTCTCTGTCTGTCTCTCTGTCTCTCTCTGTCTTTGTGTCTCCGTCTGTCTGTCTCTGTGTCTCTGTCTTTCTAGCTGCCTGTCTGTCTGTTTGTCTGGCTCTCTATCTGTCTCTGTCTATCTCTCTCTCTCTCTCTCTCTCTCCCCCCCCCCCCCCGCACCCTCCCTTTCTGTCTGCTTTGGCCAGTAGCAGATCAACAGTGTGTCGATAATTATCATAAAGACTAGTACTCCCCCTTCTCCTTTTTTATTGGGTGGATGGGGATGGGGGGGGGGGGGGGGGGGGCGGCAGGGGATGGGAGGCTTTTGAAGTCCCCCCCCCCCCTCCTTTAATCTTCCCTGCGCATGCTTACACACACGGTGTGCGCATGCATACACGCATACGCACGCGAGTACACACACACATGTACGTACACACAACACACACCACGCACGCACGCACGCACACACACACACACAACACACACACACACACACACACACACACACACACACACACACACACACACACACACACACACTCGGGGAGACGGGATAGCCTAGTGATTAGAACATTGCGCTCGCAATCTGACGACCCGGGTTCGATTTCCCGTTCAAGGGGATATTTTCCCCTGGAGTTAACATCAGTGCCGATCCACTCTCCCCAAAAGTCCTTCGGTGAACTATAAACTGAGAGAGAGAGAGAGAGAGACAATGACAATGACAATGACAAATTCTTTTATTTCGAGGATAATTAATAAGCACACATGTGCTTTTTTACATCCAGTCCCCGCCCGTTAGGGATACATCTTAATAATAATAACCCAATACTTATACAGAGAGAGAGAGAGAGTGGGGGGGGGGGGGGGGGGGGGGAGGAGGAGGAGAGGGCGTTTTAGTTCATGCTCTCTCTACCTTTCCCATCACTATTCTAGAGGTGTGTGTGTGTATCTGGGTAAATGTAGTTGATCGAGTTTCCCCTCCACCCCCCTCCACCCTTTTTTTTTTGGGGGGGGGGGGTGGAGGGGGGGGGGGGGGGAACTCGTAGGCTTTCACCATTATGTCCCTTTATCGCTCTTTTCCTTGCAGCCTGTCTCCCAAAATTGCCTCCATCATCAAGAGGTAGTAGGATTATTTTTTAAAATTTTTTATTATTATTATTCTGTTTCTGTCCTCTGGTTTTATATATAAATTATGCACACATGCCCATAGTTTCTCAGCTCCGTCTGTTCTGTCTCTGCGTTCTCTGTCTCTGTCTCTTTGCCTCCCCCTTCCTCCCCCTCTGTCTCTGTGTGTCTGTCTCTCTGTCCGTGTACCTATATGAAATGTTCTGTGTCTGTCAGTCTGTTTGTTTGTCAGTCAGTCAGTCTATCTGTCTGCCTGCCTCGTGTGTGTGTGTGTTTCTCAGTCTGGTTGGCTGTCTGTCTGTCTGTCTGTCTGTCTCTCTCTCTCTCTCTCTCTCCTCGTGTGACACGTTGTTTGTTGGGGGAAAGGATTAAAGTGGGTGCACGAGTCGTAGAAGGTTTCTTTGCTTAAAACGCGTGTGTTTGTGTGTGTGTGTGGGGGGGGGGGGGGCTCCGTCCCCTCCCCTCCACCCTCCCGTTTCCATCTCTACTCGCTTCGTTTTACATCTCCACTAGCCTACACCTCTGCCCCTCCCCAACCACCCCCACCCTCCTTCCCTCTCCGTTTTCCGGCCCCTTTCTTTCTTTCTTTCTTTCTCCAGTACCGTCTCAGGTTTCGCTTCCTGCAACTCTCCCCCTTCCCCCCTCCCTTCCCTCTCTTCCTCTGCCCCCATCTTCTGTGCTGTGCTCAATTCTGGGTCTTTGAGTTTGACTCATACTGTAGGCCTCCTATAGGCCTAGTATAGGCCTAGTGCCTTCAGATGTGTCGAAAAGTGAGAAAACTAGGGCCTAGTAGGGAGAGACAGAGAGAAAGAGAGAGAGAGAGAGAGAGCGAGCGAGTGTTTGCGTGTAATATTAATTTGAGTGGAGGTAAGAGCAAGTGCATGTTTGAGGATTTTTAAAAATAGGTTTGGATTATAACTTTCCTTTGTTGAGAAAGAGGATAAGATGTGGATTTGTTTTTATATGGCTATTTTTTGTGTGAAGCACACAACTAAAGTATAGGGCCCACAACACATCATGCACGTAGCCTGGATAAAATTGTGTGTAACTTGTCTTGGCTGAAGTGTGGAAGATGGTAGGTAGGGCTATAGGCTAATGTGCATGATTATATGTTTATTTCTGTGATGCACTCAACAAAATAATTATTAGAACACCACAACGCACCACGTGGATAACATTATTGGAACTTCTCTTTGTTAAAGTGGTTAAAGTTGCCTATATATTATATATATATATATATATATATATATATATATATATATATATATATATATATATATATATAATATATG
>CM054165.1:39147743-39155243 GCA_028751875.1 Rapana venosa
TCTTCTCCCTATGTGTGTGTGTGTGGATATACACTTCTTCTAATGGTGGCTTCTCCCTTCTCTCAGTGTGTTGTCGACATATGTTTTGTTTCGAATGTGGTTTAAGTGAAGTTTGCGAAAAGTGGCGCGCGTGTGTGCGTGCGTTCAAGATTTCGAGTTTTTTTCGAATGTGCTGAGGTAGAAGTTTTGAAAAAGTGGAGTGCGTGGTGCATCGTTTAAACATTTTTCGAATGTGTGCTTGTTTTCTAGCAGGTGGAATATTTTGTTTTTTATAATTCAAGTAAGTTTATTTTTTTGTGCATATTCATGTGTATGTGTGTGTTTACTGTATTACTTTTTAACGTTGGTGCTTTTTTTGTGTTTTTGTTTTTGTTCAAGACCAGCTGTTTTATTTCTAAAGTCTGTCATCATCATCATCCTCTCTCTCTGTGTTTACTTTTTTTTGTGTGTGGAGGGGGCGGGGTGGTTGTTTATAAGTACTTTCTTTCATTTATCCCATTTGTTTTCATTTATCATGTATTATGACTATTCATTTAGTCAGTTACTCATTTCATTATTTTTTATGATTTATTTCCCTCTTTTCATTTTCTTATTGATTTGATGTTTTTAATTTGTTTTTATTTTTACATCATTTTTTTTTTCGTGCTGCTCTCCCCTTTCCTAAATTTGTGTTCATTTTTTGTTTGTTTTTGTTTGTTTATTGTTAAACATGTTTCTTTGATACCCCCCCTCCCCCCCTTAAGTTCGCTCTTCAAAGTTGTCCATGGATATTTATAATAAAAAAATCTTCATCTAAGTATCTGCAGCTTTCCTGTGTAAGTTGTATGAATTTTTTTAGGTTTTTAAAGGGTGGGTGGGGGGTGGAGGTGGTGTTTCATACTAGTTACTCTTTATATGCTAAAGACAAATTACTCGTATCATAACCTAACTTACAGAAACACTTACAGTTCATTGAGGCACTAGCAGGTTTGCATATGATAATGACTTGACCTGGGAGATACAAACTAGTTCTTTCATCTCTGTGTTAGTGTGAGTGTGTGCATGCGTGCGTACATGCATGCGTGCGTGTGTGTATCACTGTATGCATGTGCATGACTGTGTGTGTGTCACTCATGTTCATGTGAGCATATGCATGTCTGTATATGCATGATTATGTGGCCACGTGCATGCATAGAACTTTGTGTGTGTATATATTATGTATTATATATATATATATATATATATATATATATATATATATATATATATATATATATATATATATGGATGAAGTGCACAAAAGGAATACATATATATATATATATATATATATATATATTCCTTTTGTGCACTTCATCAATTTCTCTTTTAAAAACTTTAAAAAAAACCCAAACCCTTATTCACCTTTAACCCCACGCGTTATCCTACCTCCCCAGTGACCTCCAGCTGAGAGAGAGAGAGCGAGAGAAGCGTCGCCACCACCACCACCATGGGGAACCGGTACGTCAGACCCTACATCATCGACGACATCGACGACTCGGACGACGACTACATCAGTGACGATCCCGCCAGCGACCATGACCTTCCCTCAAAGACCAGTAACCTTGACCCTTGGCGGCAGGGGTCAGGGTCGGGGGACGGGGGTGAGGGGAGGATGTCGGTGGAGGCGGGGGTGGTCAGCAGCCTGGTGTCCAATGTGGAGGAACTGCTGGACCATCTGAACTCCGGGCAGCACCTTCAGCAGCACGATGACCATCAGCAGCAAGAGGTGCTGGCCAGGTCAGCTGCCCATGTCCTCAAGGCCATCCAGATGGCTAACGGAGGTGAGTGGGGTTGGGTGAGGGGGGAGGGCAGGTGAGTGGGATGGGGGTGAGGGGGATTGGGAAGGGGAGGGGGGATGGGTTGGGGGGAGTCAAGTCAAGTCAAGTCAAAATTTTATTTCCTGATGGTACATTGAATAAGCAATGCATTTGTTTTTTTTTTCGTCAAGCCATCTATCTAAGAACAAATTTCTTAATGATTATACTGAAATAATACATTATTTCAACCTTTACCAATAAATTAAACCAGTGAAAAAAGGAAAATCAATATGGTAATACATTGAAAATACAAATTACCACATATACATATACACGCACACACACATACTCATACACACCTGCGTGCGTGCGCGCTCATATCCACGCACACATTTGAATAGAAAATGTTTTAAGAATTAAAAAAAGAAAATCATAAAACGTCAGGACAAACAAATTACTTCACCTACTGTTTCATCCATTCTTACACGTTTATACTTTAGATAATAAAAAGGTACAGGAACAAAACGTTAGAAAATACTAGGCATACGTTGCGTCATTACTGACAATATTGCCTGGGGGGATGTGGGGGGTGGGGGTGGTGTTGTAGTGCTTGAAGAGTTTTGGGTGGTCGTGTCTCACTGTTGAGACTTGATGATGGTGGTGTTGTTGTTGTTGTTGTTGTTGTTAGTGGTGATGGTGGTGGTGATGTCTGACTTCTGAGACTGTTGTTTTTGTTGTTGTTGATGGTGGTGGTGGTGGTGGTGGTGGTGTGTGTGTGTGTGTTGTGTGTGTGTCTGTGTTTTGTGTGTGGGGGGGGGGGGGGGAGTCTAGTAAAGACTGTGTCACTGTGTGCTTTGTAGAGAGGAATGATTAATAATAATAATAATAATAATAATAATAATAATAATAATACATGGAATTTATACAGCCCTATATCTTGCAAAAAAACAAATCAAAGCACTTTCATTCATCCTAGTCTTTCACATGCAGCCAGTTTGATGATTGATGATAGTGGCGGTGGTGGTGTAATGGTGATGAGAAAAAGAAGAAGAAAATAATAATAATGAAGAAAAAGAACCAACGTAATAATAACAACAAGAACATTGATAGTACTGCTGCTGCTGCTGCTGCTACTACAACAAAAATAATGATAAAAGTAATAATAACAACTAGTCGTACTGATTCTGTGCAACACTGGCTTTGTCAATAGATGGAGCAGTAGAAAAAAATATACCCCAAAACAAAGAAAGAAAGAAACAACAACAACAACAATGCACACACACAACAAAAGACAACACACACAACACAACACACACAGCACACACTCACTCACCCCCATGCACACACCCCTCCCCCCACATACGCACACACACACACTCTGTTATCCTGACTGAAGGTCTCTAAGAAGGCAAAGAACACACACTTAGTTAATTCTTCTCTGAACTCTGGTGTTTGAACTCAGCACAACCCCCCTCTCCTCCCTCCTTCCCTCCCTTCTTCACCCCTCCTCCCCTGTCCACCCTCTCCCTCCCCTCCACCCCCCCCTCTTCCATTATTCCTTTACTTCAACATTCTCAATACTCCCTTTTGCACCTGTAGTTCAACTAAGCTGAGGGGATAAAGTTTGTTTTGAGGTCCTGTTGGAGTGACACATACATGTCCATGTGTGGTGTTGTGTGCACGTTTGCTCATGCTTGTGTGAATGTGTGCATGCATGTGCACACACACAGACACACACACACTTACCCTCACCCACCCACCCTTCCACCCAAAACACCCACACTCCCACACAAAACTCATTTACACACATACCCCCCCCCCCCCCCACGCACACATACACACACATACCCACACCCCACACATAGCCACACACACCCACTTCCCACCCATGTACACCTTACATGCACCACACACACACACCCAACCACACACACACACACACACACACTGCCCCCAACCCTCACCCCACCCCTTCCCCAAACCCACACACACATACCCACCAGCCACCCACACTCACACACCCCCCTAAACCACCCTCCCATCCCCCTACACACACACACACACACACATTACATGTCAGACACCCCAAAATCCTTAATCATCCTAAACCACCATCAGATCGCACAGGTAGCAGCGGGGCTGGTGTAACACTGTGCAAAACACTGTAACAGGCTGTAACCCCGTGTTACCACCGCTGCCAACCAATGCTAATGTGCAGCACTGTACACAGAAGATAGGGTCCCCACACCACCAATTATCTGTATCCTTTGACCAACCATGTTAGTAGCTGACAGTCTTACAACAAGTTACAGGGCCACTCTGATACAGAAATAAAATCTAGGTGACAATGCTTAACCCTTTAACTACCGGGGACGCGGTAGCCCGGTGGTTAGAGTGATGCATTCGTGATCTGCTGACCCGGGTTCGATTCTCATTTCAAGAGGATTTTTTCCTCTGGAGTTAACATCAGTGCCGACTCCACTCTTCCCAAAGTCCTTTAGATGAGACTGTAAACTGAGGTCCCGTGTGTGAACGCATGCAGAACATCTTGCGCAAATGTTAAAACCCATCCGCTTTTCAGAAGAGTAGGCCATTGTGTGCTGGTGGGAACTGGATAACTAAAATTGACAAAACTGCATACACACGGGGACTGGATGGAAAAAAAGCTCATAAGTGCTTCTTCCATTATCCACAAAATAAAAGAAATAAATAAATAAGTAAACTACCAATTATATTCAACTAACGGCATTAGGTGACATAGGACAGTTTAAGTGTGGGTGACTAACCCCCTCCCCCCCCCCCCTTTCCGAAATCTCCCCCTCCCCCTTCTCCCAAAACTGGCAAAGCTTAACCCTCTATTTTCTGTAAGGAACAAAAACTACAGTTCAACTTGTTCACTCACTCTGTCCGAACCTTTCTGTTCAGAGTGCTGGTCACACAAGTGTTTTGGCATAATTTGATAATTATATAACATTCCTCATCAAGCGTTAGGGAAAGTTAGGTTTTGTTTGTTGTTGTTTGTTGTTGTTATTGCATCTAGGTAAGACACTGAAAATAGGGTATACTTATATAGATTAAATAATAACCATGCTAGTCTATTTTTTTTTCTTTCCAAAGCAGTTGATCAGAATTTTCACCTGTCAGCATCCTCACTTTTGATGGTAGCCACAGGTGCATTTCAGAAGAGTAGGCCATTGTGTTCTAGTGGGAACGGGTGATGAAAATTTGCAAAGCCAGATGCACCCAGGGACTGAATGTAAAAAATATCATTTGAGTGCTTATTCATTTAATCTGAAAATAAAAAAAAGGAAATCAAAACACACACACACACGCTCATGCATGCACATGCAACGGCACCACACGAATGCACTCATGCACGCACACAGACAGACAGACACACGCACAACACACACATCACACAACACACACACACACAAAACACACACACACAACACACAACACACACACGAACACTACACACACACACAGAACACAACACACACACACACCACACACACACAAACACACACACAACACACACACACAACACACACACACCACAGAACCATGAACCACAATAAGCAAAACACAATCATTCATAGCAATAACCACCACCACCACCACCACCAACAACAACAACAACACCAACAACAACAATGACAAATAATACATACAAACAGACCCTCAGTCGGTGACTCAGTGTTCATAGTTCTCTACCTTCAGTCTGTCCTGGTTCTGGGAGAGAGAGGGTTAAAAGCTCTGACACTGACTTTGCCATACTTCCTCAGCCCAGTCCTGGCTAGGTTAGTTCAGGAATCATCATGATGTGATCTCCAACACAATCTACTGGTAAGTCAGTTGTCTTCTGCCTTCCTAGTCAGGAACAGAAGAGAGATTTAAAAAAATTTTTTATTTATTCTTTTATATCGAGGATAATGGAATAAGCACTCATGTGCTTTTTTACATCCAGTCCCTGTGTGTATGCGGTTTTGTAAATTTTGTCATCTGTTCCCACTGGCACACAATGGCCTACTCTTTCAAAAAGCGGAACAGGATTTAACGTGTGTGCAAGATGTTCTGCAAGCGTTCGCACACAGGGCCTCGGTTTATAGTCTCATCCAAAGTACTTTTGGGGAGAGTGGAGTCTGCACTGATGTTAACTCCAGGGGAAAATATCCCCTTCAACGGGAATCGAACCTGGGTCGTCAGATTGCCAGCGCAATGTTCTAACCACTAGGCCATCCCGCTAGGCTATCCCGCCCCTTTTGGTCACTGCAGATTTGTCTGCGTGAAATTCAGGCTGTCTTTCTGGTGAGAGTGTGTTGCCACAAGACCGGCACCACTTATTGCTTATTTTATTCATTTTCCTGTTGTTATGTATATTTTTTGCCCTTTTAAAGCAGCTTTCTTTTTTTCCTTACAAAATTTTGCTAGAGACAACTCTCTTGTTGCTGTGGGTTCTTCTATGTGCAGTAAATGCGTACTGCTTATCTGGAACCATGGCTTGTTGTCTCGTCTCAAAGACTAACAGTAACACCCAGACCATAATGCAAGGTCTAGTGGATGGGGGGAAAGTGTTGGTCCCAATGAATTTCCAATCTGGGACTTTTCAGTTTTTAGATGGGTAGGTTACCTCTAGACCACCGGTCCATGCAGTAATAATAGTAATGATAAATGATGATGATAAGAATAATAAAAATAGTAAAAACATATTAAAAAAACAATAGTAGTAGTAGTAGTAGTATAGTAGTAGTAGTAGTACTAGTAGTACTAGTAGTACTACTACTAGTACAACAACTACTACTACAACTACTACTACTACTACTACTACTACTACTACAACTACTACTAGTACAACTACTACTGCTACAACTACTACTACTACTACTACTAGTAACAACAACAACAATAATAATAATAATAATAATGTTGATTGTAATAATAATGATAATAATAATAATAACAGCAACAGTAACAATAACAACAATGATGATGATGACGATAATATGGACATGCAGACATCTCCCCTGGCTGCCTGAGGCTGGTGTGCTCACTGCCCCACATACAGGCAGTGGTCAGCTGGAGATGCTGTCTGATATACAAGGCCTGCATCAGACCTGCTCTCCTGTATGGCTCGGAGACGTGGGTTTTCACAAAAACCATCAAACGTTTGTTGAAGAGCTGTGTAAACCGAATGCTACACTACATGAAAAAGATCAAATGGGAAGACAGGATCACGAATGAAGAACTATGGAGAACGTGCAAAGTTGATGGTCTGAAGTCTGTAGCTAGTAGCAATAGACTGCGCTGGTTTAGGCACATTCACAGGAAAGCAGACCACCACATCATAAAAAGAGCAATGAACTTCGCAGTGGATGGAAAGAGACCAAAGAGAAGACCTAGCAAAACCTGGGCTGCCTGTATTGCAGATGATCTTAGAGAAAGGGGCATAAATAAGGAGGAAGCTCAAAACAGAGAGAGATGGAGAAGGCTCATTAATGTCAAACCTCCCCTGGGAGAAACATGACAAAAAGGAAAGAAGAAAAAAATCCAAACAAAAACATGGCTGGGCTTGTCATTGTCACGCCTGATTTGTCACCCTAATAATTTTGATACTAGGTATTTCTAACTCCATTTGAAACCCTTTGTCAAGAAGAAGCTGTAAATGGGTACCTGCCTCTTTAGGGTCAGGGAAGGTAAAGCAGCGAGAGAGGAGATGGGC
>CM054165.1:39160243-39195243 GCA_028751875.1 Rapana venosa
TCCCCTGGAGTTAACATCAGTGCAGACTCCACTCTCCCCCAAAGTCCTTCGGATCAGACTATAAACCGAGGTCCCATGTGCGAACGCACGCAGAACTTCTTACGCACACGTTAAATCCTGTTCCGCTTTTCGTAAGAGTAGGCCATTGTGTGCCAGTGGGAACAGATGACGGACTTTACAAATCCACATACACACGGGGACTGGATGTAAAAAAGCACATAAGTGCTTATTTCATTATCCTCGATATAAAAGAATTTGTTTTAAAAACAACAACAAAACCCAACAACAACAACAACCAAACAAAAAACTACCTAAGTCATTCAACAACACACAAGTTCCTCATGACAAATCTACCCACAGACAAAATTCAGTGACCATGGTACGAAGTGTGTAACACGCACACACACACACACACACACACCTGATTGTTGTTTTGGTACACAGAATGTACAGCAACCCATACATATCATGCCTGTATTGAGCTCAGTGCCCATTTAGGACCTCTTGGCCTGTCTGCCTGTCTGTCTGTTTGTCTGCCAGGCTGTCTGTCTCTTTCTCTCTGTTGGTCTGTCTGTCTGCCAATCTGACAGGCTCTCTCTCTCTCTGTCTCTCTCTCTCTGTCTGGCTGTCTGTCTGGTGCTCTCTCTCTCTCTCTCTGTCTCTCTCTCTCTCTCTGTCTGGCTGTCTGTCTGGCGCTCTCTCTCTCTCTCTCTCTCTCTCTCTCCTCTCTCTCTCCTCTCCTCTCTCTCTCTCTCTCTGTCTCAACAAAATTGTTTACTTGTAAGTATATTTTGTATCTTTATAACTGTGCAATATTAAAAAAAAGAAGAAAAAAAGAAAAAAGTTTGAGAAAAAAAATTCAGTGACCACCCCATCCCCCCTTCTTTCTCTCCCACGCTGGGGGCAACAGCAAAGTGAGAGGCTGTATTATCAGTGGCTTTCTTTCCCACTCACGGAATTCCACTTTACAGCTTAGTCTTTAGTGATCGACTGTGACTCTCTGACTAGGAGGCTTCACTCGCACAGTCCTTATGTGCTGCAGCCCTGGGGGCTGGTTGGCCTTTGGAGAACATCTCCAACGCTGACTGTCCTCATGCCCACTTGGCTGAGAGAGTGGGGATGTACTGTGGGCAAGGCATCTCCACTATAATCAAATTTCTGCCCAGTTTCCAAAACAGCAGCTGCCTCCTCTGCTGTACTGGGGGTCATCGTTGGACACGACGGACAAACATACCAACATCCATACATACATACAGTATGCTGTGCTTTGCTGCAGGTCTGCCCACAGCCTGGGGAGATCACGCCTCTCCCCCCTCCCCCTCCTCCTCCTCCGCCACCTGTGCCGATGACACGTCTCTGTCGTCAACGTCGTCGGCCGTCGTCGATGCTGTCATCACTTTGGAAGGAGTGATGCAGCGCAAAGTCTTGGATATGAAGCGATGGTGAGGACGAGGGAGGGGAGGGGGGAGGGGGGGGGGGGGGGGGGGGGGGGGGGGGAGGGCGGGGATATGTTTGTGTGTGTGTGTGGGGGGGTACATGTGTGTGGAGGAGGGGGGTAGGGTAGGGGTGAGGGGGGGGGGGGCAGTTAGCAGTGTGTTGTGCGTGTGTGTGTGTCAAATTTTTATTTCCAGATGATAATTGAATAAACAATGCAGTTTGCTTTTTTTTCATCAAGCCATCTATCTAGGAACAAAAATTACTTAATAATATTGATATTTAACTACAACATTATTTCAACCCTTAACAAGAAAATGTACCAAGAAGAAAAATTAACAAATCCCAATGAAACAATACACTGTAAAACACACACACACACACACATATATGGATAGGGTTTATTTTATTTTATATTTTCATCAATTTGTAAGAATGTTTCAGTTGTGGTGTTAGATTTTTGTGTCACTAACATAACAAAGATTCATGTATAGCTTAAGTTAATTTATGTTTTATGTCTAGTTTGACTTAGGACCTAATTAACATCTAAACCAGACGTTTTTCTTATTCAGTTTTTTTCTTTCTCCTTCTAATTTTTTTTTTCTTTCTTTCTCTCTCTCTCTCTCTCTCTCTCTCTCTCTCTCTCTCTCTCTCTTCTCTCTCTCTCTCTTTTTTTTTAAAGAGATTAACTTCTGTGCAGTTAACTGAACATCGTATTACATGGTGCTAATGCATTCTTCTCTCAGTCCTTCCATTTTCGGTGATGTGGATCCCAATGACCGTCATCGGTAAGGGACATCATTCCCCAAGGGCTGGCTGTGATAATGTGCGATTGTGTCCCTTTGGTCTGCTGGTGGTTATTTTGGGGTTGGGAAGTAGAATAGATGGATACTGTTAAATTTGAAGGGAATATCTGTATGTTTGGGTTCAAATTTAGTTGTGATTAGAAATTAGCAACAACATTTAAATTCTCTTAGGATTCTTTTTTTTTTTTTAAAAGTGCTCATAGCGGTTTATTCATTCATTAATTTATTAATTCATTTATTTATTCAATGATGTTGTGTGTGTTGTGTGCTTGCGTGCATGCATGTGTGCGTGTGTGTGTGTGTGTGCATGTGTGTGTGTGTGTGCATGCATGCGTGCATGCACCCAGTATCATGCATTTTGCTTTAGGTTTTATAATGTGCTTTTCACTTAAAGCTATCATTGACTTATGGAGACAAGAGCAGCAAAGACAAGAAATCACTTTAAAAACAAAGAAACAAACAAACAATGACAGCTACAAGAAACAAACAGAAAATGCCCAATTGATTTGTAATGAATTATTTTCTTTCACAGTATCAATTTCCGATATGACTCGATTCATATCATTTTGGGTTATTTTTTCAATACTGAAGGCATTGTGAACAGTTTTGAGTTGAGACTCATTCTTGAAAATATTTCAAAGGGATTAGGATGGATGAAAGAGAGGGGAAGGAAGGGAGAAGTAATGGGAGTCGATGGAGATAGATTGTTGTTGTTGTCTTCAGTTTAACATCTGTTCACTCTAAGTGATATTAGATGAGGGGGATGGAGAGAAAGAGAGAGTAGTATTTGATAGCTCTGTATATTTTTGTTATTGTAGTTACTGGAAAGTTATATTTTTGTTTTTCTTTGGAAGTAAAATTAATAATTTTCTTTGAAAGTAATACCAATAATGGGGTTGTTACTATTGTCATGTAAATACTATTAATGCATGTAATGTAGACTGACGAAGGGACACAATGCATTTTTTCAAGACAAAGGGACACAATCACCAATGTACTTTAGTGTTGGGGACTGGTACTATTGCGTCACTTAAGTTAGAAGAACAACAGAAGAGAAGGAAATGGCAGAGTGGCACATTGGGTTGTGTGGGGGTTCTGTTCTTTTTTCTGTTGCTTCTGCTTTTATTTTATTTTTATGTTTTTCAATTTGTTGGACCTGGTGTGGATGGGTTGTTCTGTCACTCAGCAGCCTATTACTTTACAAAAGAAAAGACACACACACCACACACACCCCTTTCCCCTGTTATGTTCTTTTCTCACCCCCCCCCCCCTTTTTTTTTTCTCTCTCACACACACACATATTCTGTCTGTTGCTCTCTGTCTTTCTGTCTGTCTCTGTCTCTTGCTCTGTTTCTTTATCTCTGTCTTTCTATATGTCTGTCTGACTCTCAGCCTGTCTATATGTTTGTCTGTCTGACAGTCCATCTGTCTCTCTGTCTCTGTCTCTTTTTCTGTCTGTCTGTCTGTCTGTCTGTCTGCTGACCCGGGTTAGATTCTCGTTCAAGAGGATCTTTCCTCTGGAGTTAACATCAGTGCAGACTCCATTTTCCCAAAAAGTGTTTCAGATAAGACTATAGACCGACGCCCCATACGCGCAGAACATCTTATGCACACATTAAAACCCGTTCCGCTTTTCGTAAGAGTAGGTCATTGTGTGCCAGTGGGAATGGATGACAAAATTTACAAAACTGCATACACACTGGGACTGGAAGAAAAAAAGCACATGAGTGCTTATTCCATTATCCTTGAAATAAAAAACGAAACAAAAAATCTCTCTCTCTCTCTTTTGTAATTTTTTTTTATAAACCCAATGTGTTCTGGTAACTATTCCACCCAGCTTTGCTTGCCTGCCTGCTATGTCCGACCTTATTTGTCGTGTGTTTAGTTTGGTGCTTTTTATTTGTCACGTCTTGTCAGTTTTCTGTCCTAGCCAATTTTCAAGGGGTGCCTGATTTTTTTTCTTTATTTTTGTTTCATGAATCTATTGGGAGAAGTTTCTTTGGTTTTGGTTTGTTTGGTTTGTTTCTTTGTGGGAGGGAGGGGTGGGGGTGGGGTGTTAAAGAGTTTTTTGTTATAGCTATTTGTTTGGGGGTTTTTGGGGGGTATTTTTTTTCCCTTATTGGATTGGAATTTGGATCCTCTTGGGATGGGTTATACCCTGGTGTCAGACAGTTGCTGTGGTAAGAATATGGGACAGTTTTTGTCTTGTGCTTAGTTGTTTGGGGTTTCTTTTCATGTTTTTGTTTTGTTGTTATCTTTTTCTTTCTTTCTTTCTTTCTTTCTTTCTTTAAAGCTGTTTTTGTTTATTTATCTGTCTGTTGGTCTTCATCTGTCTGTTATCCAGTTTTTCTTCCTGTCTGTCCACTGACCTATAGATCTGTCTGTCTGTCTCTAGTCTGTGTATTTTTGTTACAAATAATGAAATGTCTCATTTTCTGTCTGTCTGTCTGCCTGACTGTGTGGTGTGTGTGTGTGTGTGTGTGCGTGCATGCGTTCATTAATCTTAATAAGTCATTATTTGATAGTACAATCTAACTAAGGCAATACCACACATTTTAATTATTTGTTTCAATATGAAAGTGACTGTACATTGTATGTCAACATATAATCAAAATATGCCATGTGAAATCTGTGTTACTGTTAGATTTTTATTTTAAAAAATCTTTTATTTTGAGGATAATGGAATAAGCACTTGTGTACTTTTTTCATCCAGTCCCCATGTGTATGCAGTTTTTGTAAATTTTATCATCTGTGTCCAACGGCACACAATGGCCTACTCTTCCAAAAAGCGGAACCGGTTTTAACGTGTGCACATGGAACTTCGGTTTCTAGTCTCATCCAAAGGACTTTTGGGGAGAGTGGAGTCGGCACTGAAGTTAACTCCTGAGGAAAAATCCTCGTAAACAAAAATTGAACCCGAGTCAGCAGATCACAAATACATCACTCTAACTACCAGGCTATCCCATCCTCATCAGATGTGCTATGTTGTTGCTGTTGCTGTTACTGTTGCTGTTGTTGCTGTTGCTGTTTTAGTATTGAAGGTGGGGCAAGATATAGGAAAGGAGGGGAGGGTGGTTGTGGGCCTGTGCCACAGGGCCACTGGTCAGTGTGGGATATAGTATTTCAGCGGTGGAGATGGGACAGGAGGTGGCCGTGTCTTGTTGACAAGTTAACGGTCATATCCAGCAATGTCCTGGGCAACAGCAACTCTGTTAGAAGCTGATTTTTGTTTGTTTTTTAAAAGAAAGAAAAAAATTTTCTATAATAATTTGAAGCTAGCTGACAGCAAGAGATGAGAGAGTTGATTTTTCTGTGAAAATGACCAGCAGACTGTGCAAGAAAAAGTACTTTTCCTGTGGGGGATCGGGGGTCTAGAGGTACGCGCCTGCCTAGAAAGCCAAAAGTCCAGGTCGGAAGTGTGCGGTGGTTTGATCCCCGTTTGGGCCCTAAAGCTTTTCCCACATCTATTAGACCATGACTGGTGGTCTGGGTGCTAGTCTTTTGGATGAGACGATAAACCAATGTCCTGCGTGTTACAAATAATTATTTAGTGCACGTAAAAGAACCCTCAGTAACAAGAGAGTTGTCCCTGGCAAAATTCTGTAGAAAAAGCAAGGCTGATAGGGAAACAAATACAGTTGCAGACAGGAAAAAGAATAAAAGGGTGGCGCTGCTCTTGTGGCAACGCGCTCGCCCCGGGGAGAGCAGCCTGAATTTCATGCAGAGAAATCTGCCGTGACTTAAAGTGGTATAGAATGAATTAAATAATATTTAAAGTAACTGTGCCAGAATAGCTTTGCCTAGGGTTTTTCTTATATGATAATAATTAATAGTAATAAATATAATTATGGAATTTGTATAGTGCTTAATCTGGTAAAGCAAACAATTCAAAGTGTTTATATGTGGCATTCTTTTCATTGAAAAAGGGTGTGTGTGTGTGTGTGTGCGTGTGTGTGTGTGGGGTGTGCGTGTGTGTGAGAGTGTGTGTGAGTGTGTCACTCTGTGTCAGTGTGTGTGTGTGGGGCATGTGTGTGTGTGAGTGTATGTGAGTGTTGTGGGTGTGTGTGTATGAGGTGTGTGTGTGTGCCTGTGTGTGTGTGTGTATGTATGTGTTTGTTGTTGTTGCTTCGATTTTACGTCTGTTCACTCAAAGTGATATTAGACGATGGGAAGGGGAGGGGAGGGGACATTGATGTTGATGGTTGTGTGCTGTGAAATTGGTATCTGTTGCTAAATATCCTAGGCAGTACACAGAAAAAGGCTAAGCAATGATAACAACAAATAAATACATAAGAAATGCTAATGTGACTTATAACTATAACAAATGTCCTATAGGACTGTTCATTAAAGATTTTGTTATATGAAATGCTAAATCAATATTTTTTAATATCTTATCCAAGGACTTTTCAGAAAAAGAAGGTAATAATGGTTTTAGACTCTTACATTAAAAAATTATATGAATGCTAGTAATTTTCTCACCACACAAACATTTTATATTTTTACTATATTTAGTGATAAAATAATGTGATAAGTGATATTTAGTGATATGTATGTGTGTGTATGTCACGGTGTGTGTGGTATATATGTATGTGTGTTGAGTGTATGTGTGTGTGTGCGTGTGCGTGTGACAAAGCGGATTTGACTGTTTGTGGGATAGACAGTTTTGCTCAAGTATTCATTCTACAAGTTCACATATCAAAGCCTTCTTAATTTAATAGAAAATTGTGTTAATGAATGGAGAACTGAGCTGTGGAGTAATAGTAGATGCCTTTATTATAAAAACTAGATCAATTTTGGTATGGAAAAATGTATAACTTGTCTACCAGATGTATATGTTTAAGCTCTTATGAAGTTTCGTTGTAGCTGTCACAAGCTTCCTATTGAGGTTGGACGTTTCCATAATATACCAAGGGAAGAAAGAAAATGTTCAAAATGCAATATGTCTGTTTTAGGGGATGAATTTCATTTTATCATGGAATGTCCCCACTTCAAACATTTACAAGATTTTATTCCCCAACATTTTCTTCAACCCATGTCCAGTTATAATTTTTGTAGGCTAATGAAATGCAAATCTCAAAAAGTTTTCCTGTCATTCTCAAAATTCATAAGATTTGCAGGTATTTCTTGAAATTTCAATTGTCTTTCATATGTGTAGATTATGTCTTTTAAAGAAATGTGTATACTTAAAAATAGTATTGAGTCATTAATACTGTTTGCTTATCATTATGCAATGAACTCTTGCTTTTCAGTTACTGTTAGTATTCATATTATTTTTGGGTGTATTGCTGTTAGGTTTATTCTCCTGTTCAATTTGTGTGTAATCCTCCATACCCCAAAAGGGGTGAAAGGAATTAAATCTTAAATCTTGTGTGTTGTGTGTGCGTGCATGTGTGTTTTGTGTCTGTGTGCATGCACATGCATGTGTGTGGCATGCATGTGTGTGTGTGTTGTGTGTGTGTTATGTGTGTGTTATGTGTGTGTGTGTGTGTGTTGTCTGTGTGTTATGTGCATGTGTGTTGTGTGTTATGTGTGTGTTATGTGTGTGTGTGTGTTATGTGTGTGTGTTTATGTGTGTGTGTGTTATGTGTGTGGTGTTGTTATGTGTGTGTTATGTGTGTCTCTGTGTTGTGTGTGTGTTATGTGTGTGTGTGTGTGTTGTATGTGTGTTATGTGCATGTGTGTTATGTGCATGTGTGTTATGTGTGTGTGTTATGTGTGTGTGTGTGTGTGTGTTATGTGTGTGTGTGTTATGTGTGTGTGTGTTGTGTGTGTGTGTGTTATGTGTGTGTGGTGTGTTATTTTGTGTGTGTGTTATGTGTGTGTGTGTTATGTGTGTGTTATGTGTGTGTTATTGTGTGTCTCTGTGTTGTGTGTGTGTTGTCTCTGTGTTATGTGTGTGTTATGTGTGTGTTTATGTGTGTCTCTGTGTTGTGTGTGTGTTATGTGTGTGTTATGTGTGTGTGTGTGTTGTCTCTGTGTTATGTGTGTGTTATGTGTGTTTTATGTGTGTCTCTGTGTTGTCTCTGTGTTATGTGTGTCTCTGTGTTGTTTTGTGTGTTTTTATGTGTGTCTCTGTGTTGTGTGTGTTATGTGTGTGTGTTGTGTGTGTGTGTTATGTGTGTGTGTGTTATGTGTGTGTTATGTGTGTGTGTTTATGTCTGTTGTTATGTGTGTGTGTGTTGTGTGTGTGTTGTGTCTGTGTGTTTATGTGTGTGTGTGTGTGTGTTATCTCTGTGTTGTCTGTGTGTTATGTGTGTGTGTGTGTGTGTTATGTGTGACTCTGTGTTGTCTGTGTGTTATGTGTGTGTTAGTGTGTGTGTTATGTGTGTGTGTTATGTGTGTTGTGTGTGGTGTTTATGTGTGAGTGTGTGTGTGTGTGTGTGTTTGTGTGTTGTGTGTGTTGTGTGTGTGTTATGTGTGTGTGTTGTGTCTGTGTGTTGTGTCTGTTTGTTATGTGTGTGTGTTATGTCTGTGTGTTATGTCTGTGTGTTATGTGTGTGTGTTATGTGTGTGTGTGTGTGTGTTATCTCTGTGTTGTGTGTGTGTGTGTTGTGTGTGTGTTATGTGTGTGTGTGTGTTATGCGTGTGTTATGTGTGTGTGTTATGTCTGTTGTTATGTGTGTGTGTGTGTTGTGTGTGTGTGTTGTGTCTGTGTGTTATGTGTGTGTGTGTGTGTTATCTCTGTGTTGTCTGTGTGTTATGTGTGTGTGTGTTATGTGTGACTCTGTGTTGTCTGTGTGTTATGTGTGTGTTATGTGTGTGTGTGTTGTGTGTGGTTATGTGTGTGTTATGGGTGTGTGTTATCTCTGTGTTGTGTGTGTGTTATCTCTGTGTTGTCTGTGTGCTATCTCTGTGTTGTCTGTGTGTTATGTGTGTGTTGTCTGTGTGTTATCTCTGTGTTGTCTGTGTGTTATCTCTGTGTGTTATGTGTGGACGCAGGATGTGCATCAGCCGGCCCCAGTACAAGACGTCCTGTGGCATATCCTCCGTCGTCTCCTGCTGGAACTACTTGTTCAGCTCCCTGGGAAACGGACAGTGAGTAATGGGGGGTGGGGGTGGAGAAAGAGGGAGAGAGAGAGAGGGCAGGGAGGGAGGGAGAAGGAGAGAGAGGGAGGGAAAGAGAGAGGGAGGAGGGAAAGAGGGGAGAGAGAGAGAGAGGAGGGAAGGGGGGAAGAGAGAGGGAGAGGGGGGGAAGAGGGGGGAAGAGAGAGGGGAAGAGAGAGGGGAAGAGGAGAGGGAGGGAGGGGAGGGAGGGAGGAGAGAGAGGGGGGGAGGGGAAGAGAGAGAGAAAGTGAGAGAGGGAGGGAGAGGGGGGGGGGGGAAGAGAGAGGGAGGGAGAGAGAGAGAGAGGGAGGGAGAGAAAGGGGGGACGAGGAGAGAGGGGGGGAGAGAGACTCAGAGAGGAGGAGAGGGAGAGGAAAATAGAAAGGGAGGGAGGGGGAGAGAGAGTGGAAGAGACAGACAGAGAGACAAACAGAGAGAGAGTTGCCCTATAAAGACACCATTATCATCATCATCATCACTATTATTGTTGCCATCATTATTGTTGTTATCTGTGTCATTGTTACTGTCATCGTCATTGTCATCAGCATTATTGTCATTATCATCATCATCATCATTATTGTTATTATCATCATCATTGCCATCATCATCATCGTCGTCGTCATTGCATCACCATCACCATCATCACCATCACCATCATCACCATCACCATCATCATCACTAAACTATAAACTATAATCCTGTTACAGTCTCAGGCCCCTCACACAAGAACATGCTCTACACATCCTGGGCTTTGAGCTGCCCTATGAAGACATCATCATCACCATCATCACTGTCACCACCACCATCATCATCATCACCATCATCATCATCATCGTCATCATCACTAAACTATAAACTATAATCATGTTACAGTCTCAGGCCCCTGACACAAGAACATGCCCTACACATCCTGGGCTTTGAGCTGCCCTATGAAGACATCATCATCACCATCATCATCATCATCATCATCATCACCATCATCATCACCATCATCACTGAACTATAATCATGTTACAGTCTCAGGCCCCTCACACAAGAACACGCTCTACACATCCTGGGCTTTGAGCTGCCCTATGAAGACATCATCATCATCATCATCATCATCATCATCACCACCACCATCATCATCATCACCATCATCATCATCACCATCATCATCATCATCATCATCATCACTGAACTATGATATATTACAGTCTGAAGCCCCTGACACAAGAGCACGCCCTACACATCCTGGGCTTTGAGCTGCCCTATGAAGACATCCGCTTCGGTCCCTTCACCGGCAACTTGACTCTTCTCAGGTCAGTCCTGCCTTTTCTGCAGGTTGCACTGGGTTGTTTTTTAGGTTTTTAAATTATCATTTGATGATTTTTGAAAAAAAAAATCTTTTTTTTATCTTTTTGCTGTTGTTTGGAGAGTGTATAAGTGTGCTTGTTTTGTAGGGAAGCTCATCATCATCATCATCAGTCCCATGACCTTGGCGGTCGTGGAGGAGACACGAAAGACGATGTCGTGGTAAGCCTCCTCCATCCATCTCGGTCCTCGGCTCTGCGCAGTAGTGCCCAGTCATTCATCCTGGTCCACTCTCTGATGTTGTCCATCCATGACTTGTTCTGTCTTCCCCTCTTTCTGCCACCTTCGAGTGTTCCCTGCAGTACTGATTTTGGCAGAGTGTTGTGGCGGGTGACGTGGCCGAACCATGTCAGCTTTTTCTTCTTGACGATGGTGAGAAGGGGTTCCTGTGGACCTGCCAGCCGTGTTATTTGACTCTTGACAAATTCATTGGTCTTTCGTTCTCTCCAGGATATGCCCAGCACTTATCTATGGCATTTTGTTTCAAATGACTGGGAAGCTATGTGAGTGTAAATGTTTGTTTGGTATTTTTTTGGGACTGAAAATGGAGTCTTACTCATGTTTCTCACTTGAGTTTGCTGATCTCTTTTGCTGTGTCAGATGTTCACTGTCACCAGTGATGTGAAAACAGAGCAACCCTCTTTGGACTATTCCAGTCTGGCCTGGCTTTCTTGCCTGCTACACATGTTCTGAAGTCAGACTGTGTGGGCTGAGGCCAGCAGTGGGCAGACCTCCTGCAGAGTGACGACAAGCCCAGGAGAAGACCTGGCACTACACACCCCTCCTAATATGAAGGATTGCAAAAGAAGAAGAAAACTCTTTTCACCATTTTCATAATATCGGGGGGCAGGATAGCCTAGTGGTTAGAGCTTTGCACTCGTGATCTGATGGCTTGGAATCGAGCCGTCACCAAGGTGCCTGTTGAAGGGAATTTATTCCCCAGGAGTTAACGTCGGTACTGCTCCACTCCCTTCAAAGTCCTTCGGATGAGACTTTAAACTGAGGTCCTGTGTTCAAACACAGGCAGAGCATCTTGTGCACACATTAACACCCTGTTTCACCTTTTAGAAGAGCAGGCCATCGGTGGATCGGTGGTCTAGAGGTAACGCGCCTGTCTAGAAAGCGAAAAGTCCGGGTCTGAAGTGTGCGGCGGTTCGTACCCCGTTTGGACCGGAAATTTTTCCCCCATCCATTAGACCATGAGTGGTGGTCTGGGCGCTAGTCTTTCGGATGAGACGATAAACCGAGGTCCCGTGTGTTACACGTAATTATTTAGCGCACGTAAAAAACCCCACGGCAACAAGAGAGCTGTCCCTGGCAAAGAAAAAAGCCACTCTGATAGGGAAACAAATACAGCTGCAGCAAAAAAAAAAAAAAAAAAAAAAAAAAAAAAAAAAAAAAAAAAAAAAAAGGGGTGAAAGGGTGGCGCAGCGCTTAGTGGCGACGCGTTCTCCCGCTCTCCCCGGGGAGAGCAGCCCGAATTTCACGGAGAGAAATCTGCTGTGACTTAAAGTGGTATGAAATAAAATCTGAGCGCTTTGATTTGTTGCTTTACAAGATTCAGCGCTATATAAATTCCATACATTATTATTATTATTATTATTATTATTTCATGCCGAAAGGAACAGATGACAGGAATATTCTAATGCATGCACAATAATGTGTTTTGAGACCATCAGCAATGTGGGAATGTGGCTACATTAATGGTGGCTTAAGACGCTTGTGTAACCCAGGCTCTCCGTCCTTTCCCTGGGTACATACAGAAATTTGGGTTCTTTATTTTATTTATTTATTTTTTTATTTTATACCACTTTCAGTCACGAGATTTCTCTGCGTGAAATTCGGGCTGCTCTCCCCGGGGAGAGCTCGTCGCCACAAGAGCAGCGCCACCCTTTTTTTTTTTTTTCTCTTTTTTTTTCTTTTGGTCTGCAACTGTATTTGTTTCCCTATCAGAGTGGCTTTTTTCTAAGAATTTTGCCAGGGACAACTCCCTTGTTGCCGTGGGTTCTTTTACGTGCGCTGAAAATTGTGTGTAACACACGGGACCTCGGTTTATCGTCTCATCCGAAAGACTAGCGCCCAGACCACCACTCATGGTCTAATGGATGGGGAAAAATTTCGGGCCCAAACGGAGTACGAACCGCGCACACACCCGACCCGGACTTTTCGCATTCTAGACAGGCGCGTTACCTCTAGACCACCGATTCCTTCTTACTGAAGAAAGAGGACACAGGTGTCCCTTCTTTGTCAGTTACCCCCTAACATTTTTCCCCTTTGCTGGACAAACTGTCTGGTGGGGTACAGTGGCATCCACAAAATCACGGCGTTGGTGAACCGGGGAGCTGTAGCTAAGGAACAAAAAACCAAACAGAACAAAACAACACGGCTGTACTGATTTTGCAGATGGTTTCGACAGTTGAACGATCACTTTGGGGTGAAAGGGCGCTGCTACTACATGTACAAGCCGCACGGCAAGAACAAGACGTCGGGCGTGACGGCTGAAGACGCCTTGAACAAGCTGAAGGAGGGCCTGCAGCAAAGGGGCACAACCTTCATCTACCACTGCCACAACCACTACTTCTGCCCCATCGGCTTCGAAGACGTGCCGCGTCGCTGCGTCAACGCTTACTGGTGAGGGGGGCTGGTGGTGATGGTGAGGGATGGTGATGGTGAGGAGGGCTGGTGATGATGGTGAGGGGTGATGGTGATGGTGAGGAGGGCTGGTGATGGTGAGGAGGGCTGGTGGTGATGGTGAGGAGGGCTGGTGATGGTGAGGAGGGCTGGTGGTGATGGTGAGGAGGGCTGGTGATGATGGTGAGGAGGGTTGGTGGGGTGTGGGTTTTGGTGTGGGTTTGTGTTGTCTCTCTGGTGATGTCGTCTGTCGTCTGGGTGTTCTATCGTGTGTAGGGAAGCGTATAACACTCAGATTGAGAGATAGGGTTTTATACAGGCATGGGTGTATGTATGGTTGTGTGCATGCATGTGCATACACTCACGCACGCATCCATGCACACGCACACAGACACACACACTCACATCATGCTTCTAAACGCTTCTGACTCAGGGAAAATCTCCCTTCTCACTCTTCTCGACTTATCTGCAGCATTTGACACTATAGATCACTCTATCCTTCTCTCCCGTCTCCAAAAAACGTTCGGTGTTACTGGCACAGCCCTTACCTGGTTTAGTTCATACCTCACTGATCAATTCCAGACAGTCACAGTAAACAAAATTCAATCAATTCCTGTAAAACTAGAATGTGGAGTCCCACAAGGATCAGTTCTGGGCCCTGTCCTGTTCACTCTCTACACTGTTCCACTCTCATACATAATAAACCGTCACCAGATCAACCATCATTTCTACGCTGATGACTCTCAGATTCAAAGCAGCGACACTCCTGAAAATCTGCCTTCTCTCTTGACAAATATGTCACTTTGCCTTCAAGACATTCAAAACTGGATGATACAAAACAAGTTACAGCTAAATGCAGATAAAACTGAAGCCATGATTATAGGGACCAAACACAAACTCTCTTCTATCACAACAGATTCAATAGAATTTGGCAGTACATCAGTTCTGCTATCCACTGCAGTTAAGTATCTAGGTGTTGTTATTGACAACACACTCTCTATGCAAAAATTCATCACCCAGACCTGCCAGTCCTGCTACTATCAATTACGACGTATAAGTGCAATCCGAAAGTACCTGTCCACTGATGCAACATCCAAACTTGTCACATCTCTTATTCTTTCACGTCTGGACTATTGTAATTCTCTTTTGGCTGGTCTGCCAGCATCATCTATCCACTCCCTTCATCGCATACAAAACTCTGCAGCTCGATTAGTCCTCAAAAAGAAAAAATCTGAGCATATTACTCCACTCCTGCAATCTCTCCACTGGTTGCCTGTGCCACAGAGAGTAAAGTACAAGATCAGTACCCTCTGTTACAAATGTCTCCACAAAACAGCACCCTCCTACCTCTGTGAATGTCTTCACCTGTACACTCCTTCTTGTTCCCTCCGCTCTGCTGCAGATACCTTGGGCTTATGAATACCTAGATTCAACCAATCCACTGTTGGCCGTCGCTCTTTCTCTATTTCTGGTCCATCAATCTGGAATGACCTCCCTCTCTCCCTTCGTGAAAAGCCTACTTACGACAGCTTTAAATCCAGCCTCAAAACATACCTATTTCAAACCTAAGATTTTTCCCTCTTGTTTCATCTCATGTCTGTCCCTGCCTTTGAAATCCCAAATTCCATCACCCTGCTGAAATGTACAACCTGTGTGTGTGTGTGTGTGTGTGTGTGTGTGTGTGTGTGTGTGTGTGTGTGTGTGTGTGTGTGTACATTTGAATTTGTTAGAATATTGTTAATCATTGTTGGTTGTTTGTGTGGGAGCGGATTGAATGGAAGCGCTCTGATTTGTAATTGCAAGATATAGCGCTCTATAAATTCCATGTATTATTATTATTATTATTATTATTATTATTATTATTACTATTATCACTAAGAGTCTCCCACACACCTGAACACACACACACACACGTGTTCACACACACACACACAGAGAAAATCACTAGTACTCAAATGCATGCACTCTCAGACACACCCATGCTCACACACGCATTCCCTCCCTCTCTCTATCTCTCCCCCTCCCTCCCTCTCTCTCTCTCTCTCTCACTCATCCACAGAGAACTTGAAATTTATGAGTGAATAAGAATACAGCAGATAAGCAGATAGGATGAGGTAAGATAAGCAAGTGACTGGATAAGTGAATGAATAAACACATAGATACTTTAATGAATAAATAGATAAAGAAATAAATAAGTCAACGAATAGTCCACTGAGCAAATAGATTGGTGAAGAAATAGATGATGCTGTTAATGAATGAATAGATACAAACAAATAAATAAACAAATCAGTCAATCAATAAGTAGGTCAATGACAAAATACATCGATAAATAAAGCAATAGATAGGTCAATGGCAAAATAAATCGATAAATAAATAATTGATAGATTTACAAGTAAACAAAGCAAAAAAATCAATGAATAGATCAATGAGCAAAGGGATTGATAAATCAATCAATCAGTCAATCAATCAATAAATAAACAATCAATCAATGTCAATCAATCAATAAATAGAAAACCAGTCAATGTCAATCAATCAGTAAATAAATCAGTCAATGTCAATCAATCAGTAAATAAACAATCAGTCATTGTCAATCAATCAATAAATAATCAATCAATGTCAATCAATCAATAAATAAACAATCAGTCAATGTCAATCAATCAATAAATAATCAATCAATCAATGTCAATCAATCAATAAATAAACAATCAGTCAATGTCAATCAATCAATAAATAATCAATCAATCAATGTTGTTGCAGCGGGGCGTTACAGCAGGATGAGGTGGAGACCTGGGTGCTGATCGGAGAACCCAGCCGTCGTCATCCTCCTATACACTGCAAAAGGTGACCTCACACCTGTCTGCCTGTGTGTGTGTGTGTGTGTATGTGTGTGTGTGTGTGTGTGTCAGTGTGTGTGTGTGTGTGTGTGTGTAAGTGTATGTGTGTGTGACAGAGTGTGTGTGTAAGTGCATGTGTGTGTGTTTTTTGGGCGTTGGGAGACAGTGACATGTGTGTGTGTAAGAGAGAGAGAGAGAGAGGGAGCATGAGAGAGAGAAAGTATGTCTGCATGAAAATGAACACATTTGTCGAAGAAAACATTCTTAATTTTGAAAATAACAACATAGTATAACAATTTAAAACAAAACTGACAACAAAAACCAGCTGAGTTCACTATGAGTGATATAAATAGACAAGTAGAGTGTGACCTTAGATCAACAATTATTTTTGGCCCAATCCAAAATGGCCTGCTTTTGTAGCACTCTTTCAGCTGATTCTGATGCGTAACTCCAATGCCGTGCAGTTTATATTACATAAGTCATTCAAGATGATACAATAACAGATAAATATATTCAACAGACGGTGGTGGAGAACAAGCCTAGGTTACACTCTTGGGAATATTTGGTCGTCTGAGATTTTAATCACAGCTTGTATATAGTTAATCACAGCTTGTATAGGTAATCACAACTTGTATAGTTAATCACAGCTTGTATATAGTTAATCACAGCTTGTATAGTTAATCACAGCTTGTATAGTTAATCACAACTTGTATAGTTAATCACAACTTGTATAGCTAATCACATCTTGTATATTATTGCAGTTGAAATATATCTTGTATCAGGTGAGAAGTTACCTTTGTTTTGAAAAAGTTTCGGGTATCTTTCCATCAAAGCTCATTTATTGCCCAACCTTGGAGGCTCAGTTGTCAGTTCCCCCCACTTTCAGCTGCTCTCAGCTGCTGTCCATTCCATCCCAGCTGGTGCTGATTACAGCAGGAACTGACCACTCTTGGACTTGGTAAAAGGAAGGGGCTGATTTTAGCACTGGACCCTTGACTGAGTTATGCTGGGTTTGCGTGCTGTGGAGGTTAAGGTGACTTAGTGGTAAGATTTTCACAGCACCAGGCTTGGTCAGTGTGTCTGCTATTGCTGCTGCTTCTTCATTCCACGAGGTGTGTGTGTGTGTGTGTGCGTGCGTGCGTGTGTGCGTGCGTGTGTGTCTGTGTGCGTGCGTGCGTGCATGCATGCATGTGTGTGTGTGTTCAGGTGGGAGGACATTGTCACGGACCTCAACTGCCAGAACCCAGAGCACATGGACATCCGGCGCGAGTGGAAAGGCGTCATGCAGCGCGACACCAAAAAGAAGGGAGGCAACCTCCACTGCATCCTGGCCTTCCAGCAGGCCACCACCTACACCGCCTCTGCCACCGCCTCCATCGTCAGCAGCAACAACACCACCAACATGGCTGCCAACACAGCCGCCACCACCACTCATGCCAACAACACCACTCACGCCAACACCACCACCACTCACGCCAACTGCACTGCTGCCGCCGGTCAGAACAAACGCACACAGATTCCTCGCTCCTCAAACCTCCCTGTGCGTAAATCGCCCGGAGGAGGCGGAGGAAATAGTCCCGTCAGCCCGAACGAAGCGAAGAGTCCGACTGCGGAAGAATCGCCCAGAGGAGAAGGTAGTCCCCCCATCAGCCCCAGCGAGGCAAAGGGTGTGGCAGCGGAGGGATGGGAGGAGAGGGAGGGGGAAGTCTCTCCGAACGCGTCGGTGTCCACACTTCAGGGCAACGCCACGGAGGAGGAGCAGGAGGAGCAGGAGGAGGAGCAGGAGGAGCAGGAGAGGCCGCTGGAGGCTGAGTCCTGCGACAGCGACGAAGATCTGGAGTCCAACGTCAGTGGTAACGAGCTGTGAGGGGGCTGGGAGAGAGGGAGGGAGAGAGAGAGAGAGAGGAGGGAGAGAGAGAGAGGAGGAGAGGAGGAGGAGGGAGAGAGGAGAGGGAGGGAGAGAGGAGGAGGAGGGAGAGGGGGAGGGAGGGAAGAGAGGAGGAGGAGGGAGAGAGGAGGAGGAGGAGGGAGAGAGGAGGGAGAGAGAGGAGGGAGAGAGGAGGAGAGAGGAGGGAGGGAGAGAGAGAGAGGGAGGGAGAGGAGGAGGGAGAGAGAGAGGAGGAGGGAGAGAGGAGGGGAGGAGAGAGGAGAGGGAGAGAGAGGAGGAGGGAGAGAGAGGAGGAGGGAGAGAGAGAGGAGGAGGGAGAGAGAGGAGGAGAGGGGAAGGAGGGGAGAGTGAGGAGGGAGGGAGTGAGGGAGAGGGAGAGTGAGGAGAGGGAGAGGAGGAGGAGAGAGAGTGGAGGAGGGAGAGAGAGGAGAGGGAGAGTGAGGAGGAAGAGAGAGAGGAGAGGAGGGAGAGTGAGGAGAGGGGAGAGTGAGGAGGAGAGAGAGAGAGAGGAGGGAGAGTGAGGAGAGGGAGAGTGAGAGGAGAGGAGGAGAGGAGGGAGAGTGAGAGAGGGAGAGTGAGGAGGGAGGAGAGGAGAGGGGGGAGAGAGGAGGAGGAGGAGGAGGGGAGGGAAAGAGGATGGGAGAGAGGGGGGGAGAGAGAGGGAGAGAGAGAGGAGGGGAGAGTGAGGAGGTGAGGAGGAGAGGAGAGAGGAGGAGAGAGAGAGAGAGGAGGGATGAGAGGAGGAGGGAGAGAGGGAGGAGGGAGAGAGGAGAGAGAGAGTGAGGGAGGTGGGAGAGAGGAGGGAGGAGTGGGAGAGGGAGAGGAGGAGGAGATAGAGGAGAGAGTGAGATGTGACGTTTAGGAGGATGTGGGAGTGATGGGAGAGAGAGAGAGGAGGGAGAGAGTGAGTATGAATAGGGGGAAGTAGCGGAGGAGGGAGGAGAGGAGGAGAGTGAGACAGAGAGCGATAGAGGTGAGAATATGGAGTGGTTGGTGAGTTGGTAGGGAGGGCGGGTTGTGAAAGATGTTTGGACGTTGGGATGTGGAAATTAGAGGAGGGAGAGTGAATGTCTGGCGTATGTGTTCATAAGTGTTATTTTTGTGGAGGAGGCGACTGTGAAGATTTAATTATGTAAATTTATGATAAGAATATACGAATCAGAGTGAAGTATTTTCGCTGCTTCCTGTTTGTTATGGTTTGTGGAGTTTTTGTTTTAAGAGTGTTTTGTAGTAAAAAAAATATTGTATAGATGCGATGTTGGAATATCTAGAGTAAAGTGATTTCGTGTTTTGTATGTGAGGTGGGGCAGGGCTACTGTTTTGGTTCATAATATTTTGGTAAATATGTTTAACTGATTGAAATGTGTGTCTTTTCAGTGATCATTTTGTTTCTAACAGGGTGGTTTTGCTGTTTTCTAAGGACAAAATGTGTTGGGACAAATTGGTTATGAGTAAGATTAGTTTCTGAAATAGTATATCAATCACGCATGTTTTTGTAGCTGTAATGTGTAGTAAATGTGTGTTACTGATTCTGTTGTGTTTTTGTTCATTTTTTGTTGAGGTATTTTGGATTGGTTCTGTCTTTTAGATATTGGTGAACGTGCATGGTTAATATGTCTTCAGGATGTAAGAGAGTATGTTTGTGTTATATTTGTAATGTTTTTAATCTTTGTTTCATAATAGGTTGTCTTTCTTTAGGTTTCAATGAAGTCAATTTCAATATACAGTGGTTATATACAACATTTAAAAATGTTACATGTCTTTACTTTATGGATTTTTTTGTTAAATACCAGTGTATCATAATCATGATATATTTTCAATGTGGACAGATGGTGTTGTGTGGACAGATGTGTTTCATGTGGACAGATTTTTCACAGTGTAAGATGTTTCAGTCTTGTCAGATTGAGAGTCCTTTGTCTCCAGATTGGGAGTGAAATTCAAAATCTCAGGTGTGTACTGAGATCTGTTTTGTTATTTATTCTTTTACTTTGTAGGTTTTTATGGATGAGTGTATTCCTGTTCTTAGAAAATTAGGTGCAGAGCTGCTGGTAGTGTTCTCCAGGGTTGTATGGTCACAGAGCAAGGACTGTTTCATGAATTTTATATCTTATGTTTTATTCTATTTCTTCATCTATTTTGTTTTATCTATTGTATTTTTTGTAAGTGGGGGGGGGGGTTATTTATTTGTTGGCGTTTTATTTCATATTATTAGTATTTGTTTTATTGCATTTTCATTCATTTCTGGGATTTTTAGTATATTTCCCTGTATTAGATAACATGTGTCTCCACCTCTGATATTATAATTACAGATGTGCTTCAATGAGTCGTTGTGTGAACACGCAGAACTTCTTGTGCCACGTGTAAATGTTCACCTTTCAGAAGTGTTTGGCTCTTGTGCCAGAGGGTACAGATAGACAGTTTTCAAAACTACTTGCGCACGGGGACTGGATGTAAAAATCATGAATGTTATTCCTTATAACTCTTTGATTAAATGTAGATCTTTGATTGTGTGAAAGTTGTGTTCTTTATACAGGTCACAGTATTGTTAACATACTGCCCCGTGCTTCTGTGTGTTTGCATAAAGCTACAACAAACTGATGTTGTTTTTGAATTCATTTCAATAACAACAATTTTGTAAATGCAAAGTTAGCTTTTATAGCAAAGTTGGTGTTTTTTGTGAGTTTTTGTTTTTTTAAATATGGAAGAACAGGATCCTGTTTTTTGTCTGTCTTCAGGTGTTACATTTCCAACACATGATACAGATCTGAAGCAGTCATTTTTCATGCCTCCTTTAACTGACATTTTACAATAGATCAAGTTGTTCAGACTGTTTTGGTATAGTTATATATATAACCAGTGTCTCTGTACATTGTTCATGTCTTGTGGGCTTTAAAGTGTGTTTGTTGTTTGAAGAGAGAGAGAAATGTTGTGTGTGCACGTGTTGTTGTTAATCTGTTGACTGTGGAGAGAGAGAAGGTGTTGGGGCTCATGGGTATGGTGTTGTAACAGTTTTATGTAAAAATTTACAATATATTACATCTGAGTATAATAACTGGTTTATAATCTGGAGCTCAACTATTGATTGTTACCTTTCCTAACTCTTAGTTTGGTTTTCGAAGGCTTGCTTTGGTTTTTTTTCTTCTTCGCTTTCATTTCAGTAGCAATATTTGTTCCCTATTAGTCTGCTTGTTACCGCAGGTGATGCAAGGTTTAGAGAAAATTAACTTTGCGTGAAAGTATTGCTGTATCTTGAAAATGAAAAAAACAGAGAATCTTGTTTTTTTAAATGACTTTGTGTTATTTAAACAAAGGTGGTTGTGCCGTATTGCAACTGTTGAGTTAATCACCTTGAAGGGCAATTACATACTCGATTACAATGTATTCCTTCAAATTGAAAAAAGAAGAAAAGAAGTGAGAAAAAAAAGAACAAAAGGCCTCGGACATTGACATACTACATGTACACTCTTTGAGAGAAGTCTCTTTTTCTCACTTACACAGTTTGGAAAATTACATTTATTGTAAAAAAATAATGTGATAGGTCACTTTGCCTTACATCTTTAACTTAGGATTGCAAGGAGAAAGTTGTCCTTTTTTTTCGTGTTACTCTATTTTCACCCTTTATTTGAATTCAGGTTTTGCTGTGCCTTCCTTTGTTGCTGTGTCTTTTCTTTCTTTCTTTTTTGTGTTTGTTTTTGGCTGTTTTTTTCTCTGTTTGTTTGGTTTTTAAAAATTCTAATGACTAACAGTGACACTGTTTCCATTTTGTTTTCCTTTGCTGGTTGCTGTGTTGGGTTTAAAAGAAATGATCTTGTGTATCTTTTCTTTTTCATCTTTTGTGTTCTGCTTTGCCTGCTTTTGTTCTGAAGAAAACTTGCTGCAGTTTGAAATGTGTAGCTTTTGTTTCGGTATTTTAAAAGTTTTTGGTGGGTTTGTGTTGTATGTGCGTTTGTGCATGTGTATGTGTGTGTGTGTGTGTGTGTGTGTGTGTCTGTGCGCGTGCGTGTGTGTGAGAGAGCGTGTGAGTGTGTGTGTGATTTGTTTGCTTTGCAAAATTCTGTGCTATAGAAATTCCATTTATCATTATTATTATTATTATTATTATTATCATCATCATCATCACCATCATCATCATCATCATTATTATTGTTGTTGTTATTATTTTCATTGTTACTATTATCATTATTATGTTGAGATTGTCTTCAGCAACCTCTTAGTATAACAACCAACACTCTCCTTTAAAAAAGAAAGTACAAACCCTTTGAAGTTGGAGTGTGGGTGCCTAGATCAAGAGGCAAGGAAATGGTAATTAAAAAAAAAAATCATACCTTCTCACCAGTATGTATCTTACAATCTCACAGTGATTCCCAGTGGGAAGAGTGAGACAGAGTGAGAGTGCATATTCTGGGTGACCCCCAGGGTGTTTAACTGGTGAATATGCAACAACAACAACAACGACATATCTGTACCCGTTATTTGTCTCGAAAAGATGTTTTAACCTTGTCGTAAGACTTACCTAGCTTTCAATCAATTACAGTGGACGTGAAGTGAATTTATTGTTATTGTTATTTTTATTGTTTTATTACTATTTTTTTTATTATTATTACTATTATTAACAGTACAATTTATCACAATGGTTTATGGGGTACGTGTATATAAATTCCATTTATAATAATCATAATAATCATAATAATAATAATTATTATTATTATTATTATTATCATTATCCTGTGTAGCAGGATTAGGTGGAGGGGGGGGCCTGGAGAGGTGAGGGTGGTGGGGGTGGTGGGTGCTTAGATGAAAGAGGAATTAATATATAAAAAAAGAGGGGGGGGTTGGAGATTTTCAGTCTTGTTCCTGCTGGAAGACCAGCTGGCTGACACAGAAGAGGTTTAGGCTGTTTGGGTTTTTTGTCTTCTCTGAAACTTTTTCTTTTAAAAAAAAAAATTAACATTTCTTAGTTTGGGTTTTGTTTCCCCGAAAAGTGTATGATTCATGAACTGTATGGCACAGAGTTCCAGCAAATGATGGTGATGATTCTTCTTCTTTTTCTTCCTCTTCTCTTCCTCCTTCTCCTCCTCCTTCTTCTCCTTCTCCTTCTCCTTCTTCTTCTTCTTCTTCTTTGTCTTTATTGAACATTTAGACAGCAACTATTGATGTCTGTCATAGGAGGCAGAGCGAAAAGTGCATTGTGCTGCCATTAAGTGCCTGACAAGTCAGGCCTAGCACATATGACCTTGACATAGCGAATGATGATGACAACTAATACTAGGTATAAATGACAATCATTTGATATTATAGTATTGATGGTAAGCAACACCTAGCAAAGTCACATCTGTAAGGGAATAATGATTCAACCGTGAGAAATGTTGATTGCATGACTGTGTAAGATTAGGTTGAATGCATGCGCTTTGATTTGTCTTTTCAAGATTTAGCGCTATATAAGTTCCATGTATTATTATTATTATTATTAAATGTCTTCTCAGTAGTAGTTGTTGTTGTTGTTGTGCGTTCCCCAGCTTAACACTCTGGGGGTCACCCAGAACGTGCACTCTGACTCACTCATCCATCCCATTTGGGAATCACTGTGAGGTTGAAATTGCACACTGAATGAGAAGTTTGCGTGTATGACTGGTTTTTAAGCACCTCGCCATATAGGCAGCCATACTCCAACTTCAGAGGAGTCTTCCTGGTGAGTCCACTGTCCACAAAATGTTAGTTAGGAGCTGGAAAAGACTGTTCCTGTAATGGCTGATGTTAGGTCATTTCACTCTGATTCCCCCACCCCAAAATACCCAAACCCCTGGCTGCATACTTCATTTTAAAATGGGGCACAAGCTGAAAATCTCTATCAGTGGCCCTGAATTGTGTATAACAGTGTGTACTCTTTGGGAGCATTGCTATAATAATTATGGTGTATTCACGTACGTTTGTTTGGTAAAAAGAATTTATTGGATTGCCTCGATACAGGGTGCTTTATCATGAGTGACTTGGTTTCAATCTAATATAAACCAACAGTTAAGAAAAACAAGAAGGGACATGATGAAAAAGGCCAAAACAGCAAACCAGTGGTGGTACTTAAAATATCTGCTCGTGTAGCATTGCGTCATACTGTTCTATACAGCGTAATTATCGTAACCACGACATGCCTGTGCCGGACATTCAGGCTGCTCTCTCAGGGGAGAGCAATGCACCGTACGATAGCACCTTTTTTTTTTGGGGGGGGGTGATTTTTTATAGTTTCTGTCTGAATGTATATTTTTAGGCCTACAAGACCAATTTTTACAACAGATTTTTGTCAGGGACTAGTTTCTTGTTGCCATGAGTTCTTTTACATGTTCTTAATACTTGTTGCTCACAGGACCTCATCTGACTGTTTTATCTGAACAGCTAGCAGCCAGACCATCACTTGTGGTCTGGTGGATCGTGTTGAGAGTGGTTTTCTAAAGGTTTGAACCTGGGACTTGTCACGGTTCCCCACAGAGCAGCAACCACCCTGCAGACAGGGGAGCTAATAGGAAGTTGACTCAGAACGCAGGATAATGTATTCATGTCACCTATACCCTTAGCCCTAGTTGTCAAACTCTTCTATGAAAAATGGATAGTGTGTTTTGGAAGAAAAAGCCCTGGTGACTGATATTCTCTTCCTTTGACTTGTATCCAAAAGCAAAAACATCTGTAAGTGACTGTTGTGGAGTTTTTATCCTTGTATTATTGCTGATGACGTTAGATTTATGTCAGAAAGACTGTCAGTGTAGTGTATGTGGGTTTTATTTCAGGTCTTCCTTGTGATGATGAAAGGTTCTTTGTAATTGTCTACTTAAGTGTTCTGGGAACAAGTTTTTACATTGTTGATGGGATGTGAAGAGTGTGATATTGACGTTAATATGATGAGTTATTTAGATAAAATAATGTCACCATATCTACTTAATAAAACTTCTCATAACAAAGAAGTTGTGTTATGTTATAAGACTGTGTTGGTTTTTATCAGTATAACCGTTTTATGGGGTTTTGTTGTTTCGCTCAAGAATTTTTTTTGACAGTTCAGATATTATCAGAATGGCAGGATATTGTGGATGGTGTGGTATTGTGTTTGTTCCGTTAACCCTTTCAGTGCTGTAGTCAGCTTACAAGGCTGGCCACACAGTAGAACAGATTCAGCATCCAGTGGTTAAAACCTGGTCACTGGTTAATGCCTGGTCACTGGTTAATGCCTGGTCACTGGTTAATGCCTGGTCACTGGTTAATGCCTGGTCACTGGTTAATGCCTGGTCACTAGTTAATGCCTGGTCACTGGTTAAAGCCTGGTCACTGGTTAATGCCTGGTCACTGGTTAATGCCTGGTCACTAGTTAATGCCTGGTCACTGGTGGTTAAAGCCTGGTCACAGGCTTTCATGAGGACTTTCCACAGAGCTGCCTCGAGTGACATACTTGCCCTTTTGTGGCAGAGAAAAAGCCTGGTTTGTCTAGTGAGGCTGACATCTCTGCCAGTGTTGTACGCTCAGGTCTGACACTGATTCATGTCAGCAATGCGTGTGTAACCATTCCATGCAAAGTGGACGTGACCAAAATGTCAGGAAACTCAGGGGTGGGATGATTCACAGCCATGCAAATGTTAAATAGACAGAGTTTCACCATTCAGATGGCTCATAACGTTAAAACCTATTCCGCTCTTTGGAGGAGTAGGCCATTGTGTGTGCTGGTGGGAATGGATGACAAAATTAACAAAACTGCATACACATGGGGACTGGATGTTTAAAAAAAAAAGCTAATGAGTGATTATTCCATTATCCTCGAAATAAAACAATAAAATTAAAAAAAGTAACAGAAGCTGACATTACAGAATACAATATACTAGATTTGTGAGCAGGAATTTTAACACCGACAGTTTCAAAGTAGGTATATTAAGGCTTAGGTTTTAAAAAACCCAAACATTATTATTATTATTATGTTTTGTTGTTTTTTGCTGTTCAGGTGATATCTGTCTCGAAGAATTCTTCTGTGAAGATGGTGAGTTGAGCTTGTTTGCTGTGCGTCATTGGCATTGAAAGGGTTAATGGAATGGCAGTTAACAGGTTTTGTAATTATGGAATTGTTTTTGTGTTAAACATTTCGTGGAGGTGGGACAAAATTGTCTTTGTCATCAGTTATCTGTGTTGATAATGAATATCGTAGTTTTGCTGTCAGTTTGAGTTGTGAGAATAAGGCAGTTTATGTAAAAGAGAATTTCTTGTGAAAGTGCATCAAAATCAGTGTTTTGGTGTAGGTCATTATCTATAAAAGTACCTAAAGCTCAGAATGATATTGTAGATCTTTGTTGTCTTGAATAACTACTAAAGTTTGTTTGTTGTATAGTGTGTGTGTGCACATGCGGGCGTGCATGCACGCACACGTGTGTATGTGTGTACGTAGTTCATTCTTCAGAGAACTTAACAATGCAAATTGTAATCTTTTGTTTACAACACTACATTGAAAGAAAGGAATTGTTTTTCTTTATGATTTTTAATGTGGTAGTTTTTTTGTTTAATGATTTTTACAGATATGATGCGCTTTTGAGTGTTATCAGTTTTTCAACGAAAAGAGCAATAGAGTTGTTATTGTGATGATGATGATGATGATGATGATGATGATACAGACATCTATGATGGTGATTGTTTCCTTAGTGGTTTCTCGACTTCTGCTTACCAATTACATCCTCTGTGATCTTCCACATTGTTGCTTTTTCTTTTTTTCTTCAACAGCCGAGTCATTGGTTCTTATACAAGGTCAAGTCTTTTCTTTGTGTACAGAGGGGGATATTATAGATGATGGTGCTTTTTTTTTATCATTATGATTATCATTATTGTAATGATGATTATTATTGTTATTATTAACTAACAGAAGTTTTTTTGCCTTTGGATTTGTGGTTTTTGTGAACAAAATTTGCTGTCTTTGATGTTCATTTTGTGTACAGATACTCAATTTCTTTGATGTGTGTGTGTGTGTGTGTGTGCGCGCGCACATGTGTGAATGTGAGCTTGCACTCTTTTGAGAAAAATATATCACTGTGCATATGCTTGAAACTTTTCATTTGGCATGGTTTGTTTGTTTTATCATTATTTTTTTTTATAGTGTAAACGTCTTTCTGTTTTGAGGGACCAAAATAAACCCCCCAAAATCTTATTTATCTGTATGCATGCATGAAGAAGTGTCCTATAAACAAACAAACAAACAAAAAATATCATTCTTGATATCAACACCCTAGCAGAAACCGTTAAACCATTATTGACTTATACCACTGTAAGTCACGGCAGATGATTTCTCTGCCTGAAATTCGCGCTGCTCTCTCTCTCTGCCCGGGGAGAGCGTGTGTGGCCACAAGCTAGAGCAGCACCTGATGGAAGTGGACGTGTGGAGGAGGACACTGCACGGCGCTGCACAGTGCACAGACAGATGACCAGGTGTGCAGCCTACTCCTCAGTAAAGGGGCAAGGTATGCTCCCCTTCTGCTGTGCTTAACGGCTAAAGCTGGGGGACGGGACAGCCAGCCCAGCCTGGTGGTTAGCGTGATGCGCTCGTGATCTGCTGACCTGGGTTCAATTCCCGTTCAAGAGGAATTTTCCTCTGGAATCAACATCAGTGCTGATTCCACTCTCCCGTAAAAGTTCTTCGGATGAGGCTATAAAGGTCCCGTGTGCGAACGCGTACAGAACATCTTGTGCACACATTAAAACCCGTTCCGCTTTTTAGAAGAGTAGGCCATTGTGTGCCGGTGGGAACGGATGACAAAATTTACAAAACTGCATACACACGGGGACTGGATGTAAAAAAGCACAGGAGTGCTTGTTCTATTATCCTCAAAATAAAAGAATAATAAAATAAAAACATTGGAAATACAAACACCACTCACTATCTTTTTTCTTAACTTGCTCGGAATGAGAATGCCCGTTTCCTTTTCAAGCGTGAGGTCAGTTGTGTTGTCCATGTCAACCTGCTTGTCTCCTCTTTTTCATGGGAAATCGTGGAACAATTTTTTAAACTTTTCACTTCTGGGTCAGACATTGTTCAGTCTCTTCAGCGTGGGTCTCATGGATTATACTCATTTTATTCGAAGCAGTCTCTTTGTGTCTCAAATGATCGTTTTTTTATATTCTCCATGTTTACAAAACTGTGCGTCATTTTTGCATCATGTACTCAAATCATCTTGGTTTTGTTGTTCTTATAATAGACTTTTTCAGGGGGATCTATTTCTATATATATCGTTTTTTTGTGGAAGAAGTGTCAAGTCATTTTTCTACATTGCAGTGGTTGATACTCATGGTGGGAAGGTCGGTTTTGATAGATCTACATCATAATGTATTTGGAAAACCTGATGGTGAAATAGTGTTACGCCAATGTTTGTCTCTGCGAGTGTGTGTTTTAGCAAGAAAGACAGAAAGAAAGACAGACAGATAGACAGACAGAGAGATTCCATGGATATTGTTGTTTGGTTAAAAGATTGGGACTGGTCTCTGACCAATAACATTTTGTTAAGTAGCTATGATACAAACTTACCAGTGATTTACCTAGGCTTTGACCTTTCTTCAAGGTTTCATACAATCTCTTCTTTTTTTATAAATCTGTAACCTGTATAATTGTCATGCAGTTCTGAGGTAAACTAGACGATACACATGTTGTCTTCAGTCCTGTCACAGCACTTCCTCGTGTCTGCTTTTGGCAGTAGTAGTCCAGTAGCTTGAACAGTGGGGGTTGTTTTTTCATCTTATGATATCATCATCTTTTTTAGAATGAGGGAGAAAACAAAATAGAAGTTCCACCATTTGTACTGAAGTTTTCAGTTCTCTGCTTCAGTCAGGTTGAAAGATTTCAAGATGAGCTGGTTGCTTGTGAAAACTGACTGCAGTGAACTGTGCAGTATGTATGTACACACACACGCACGCACACACACACACACACATATCCACATCTCTCTATCTATCTATCTATCTATAATGAATGATATTAATGACAAAAAGTAGTGGAATAAGACAAGTGAAGGTTAACCAGCTAACATTTCTTTCGTCATTGCAAGAATGATGATTTCTAAAGAGATTTTATTTTTTCAAGAGTAACTATTTAAATGATTTAAAAACAAAACAAAAATCCTAGAGAAATTTTATATAAATCCTTCATGTGTTTAGCCAAAGAAGATGAAGTGGAAAACAGGAGCGCCTGACTGTGACCTATTGTCCTTGCTGGCTGCTAGTTTTGGCACCTGATGTCTCAACGGTGGATTATATATATATATATATGTGTGTGTGTGTGTGTGTGTGGATTGGTGAGTTATCGGTTCACCTGTACAGTTTTGTTACGTTTCTTTCCTCTGTATTATTATCATTCAGCTGTGGACATTCTTTCTTTAATGACAGGGAAAGACGCTGTTGTTTGTATTGTTTACTGGTGTGGGTTTGACATGTCACGTGTAAATGCTTGTTACTTTTTGCCTCTACATATCAAACTGCTGACACACTTTCACTGAAAAAGTCGTGTGTGTGTGTGTGTGCAGGGGGTCTTTTTTTTGTTTGGGTTTTGGTTGTTTGGGTTTTTTTTTGGTTGGTTTGGTGTTTTTTTGAGGGGGGGGGGTTTGGGGGGGTCTGTGTTTTGTGAACATCATGTTGCATTCACATGTATTTGTTTGAATTTTTTTGTTTTCATTTTTGTGTTACTTTTATGATGATTTTGTACTTCTTTATTTCTTATATATTTCTTATTTACTGTAGTATGCTAGTTTTGTATTATTGAATAACACATCTGCTTTAAATTTATTCTGTATTTGCTGATCTGGTCGTTACAATGCATTTGAATTGGTCAGCTTCTGAAGAAGCATATTTTGAGGTGAGAAGTTGACTGATTTGTAATATATATAGAAGTTGACTGATTTGTAATATATATATATATATATATATATATATATATATATATATATTGTACATTGGTTTGGAAGTAGTTATTAGTGAATATGTACAGGTAATTTATTATTGATGGTATATTAAGTTTCAACTATTTTGTAATGTGTACAGATAGTTGTTTTTTTCTTGTTCAGTGTTTGGCATGCTTTGTGTATAAAGAGCTGTTAGTTTTGGGAATATGTTAACCATCTGCAAGTAGCTTGTAGTTTGATTAAGACATGTACAGATTATTTATCTATAAATAGTTTGTGGGATATGTTACCAGTCTTAAGCATTTTTCTCCATCTGGTGTGTGTGTGTGAGAGAGAGAGCGAGAGAGAGAGAGCGAGAGAGAGAGAGAGAGAGAACACTAACATTTGATATCACACACAGTGCCTGATTAATGAAAATTGGAGTTCACATTCTGTCATTTCCCATTTTATTTTACATTACATAGCTTGCCAAACATGAAGCAGAAAGCACTTCACATCACGTTTCATTACACATCCTGCAATCTTCTCCACAGTAGGGGTGCCATAGGTGACTGGACGACCTAAAGTGTCTCCTTCACCCAAAGACACACATGGAAAAACGGACAAAGCGATATACGTCTGAAAGAACTGTCTGATTCCTGACATGGCTGAGAAAGGCTGAAGGCAGACCAGCCTGAGTGAATTGTCCACCAACATGTCCCTTGTATCCAACCCCCCTCACCCCCCACCCCACCCCACGACCATATTGGTCAACGGACTGATTGAATGGGGGATGGGATAGCCTAGCGGTTAGGGCATTGCGCTCAAAATCTGACAACCTGGGTTCGAGTCCCGTTCATGGGAAATTTTCCATGGAGTTACCATCAGCGCAGACTCCACTCTCCCCAAAAGATGAGACTATAAACCGAGGCCCCGTGTGCGAATGCATGCAGAACATCTTGCGCACATGTAAAATCCTGTTCCGCTTTTTGAAAGAGTCATTGTGTGCCGGTGGGAACAGATGACAACATTTATAAAACCACAACACATGGGGACTGGATGTAAACAAAATGCACATGAGTGCTTATTCCATTATCCTTGACATAAAATAAATAAATAAATAAATGGATGAAATGATTGCTGGTAATACAAATAGGGTTCTCTGAAAAAAATTGGAAAGCCCTGTCAAATATCACTCTAGCATGCCACAAGTTTCCAGTTTATTCTTAACATAAAAAAAGTGTTACATATGTTTAAATCCCCCCCAAATTGTCTCTTTTCGTTGAATTCTTAAGTCCGTTAAATTCTCATGTTTACCTTAGAATTGACTTACTTTTATCATTGCATGATGTGTGTGTGTGTGTGTTAGAGAGAGAGAGACAGACACAGAGATGTACACAAAAAATACTAACACTTTTATTACATGTTTATCCCATATCAACCACTTCTAAATCCACTTAGGATATTATATCTTTCATTTATGGTTTTCTCTCTTCTGCTTACATTCGTTTTATTTTTGTTTTGTTTTTCTTGTCCAAAGCAACACCTGACTTACATAGTTTATACATTTTCATCATTACGATCATTATGATTGTTATTCTCAATTGGACGTGGGGCCAACAACTTACTTATGCAGTGCTTACTCTGTCGTTTACACTTGTAAAAATTTATGTGAATGGGACCAATAAAGTTTTATTATTACCATCATCAGTTCCAAATCATGGCTTTTGGCGTTTTGTGTAGAAAGTGTAAGTAAGTGAGAGTGTGTGTGTGAGTGTGTATGTATAAGAAAAACTCTGTGGTGTGTGTGAGACAGAGAATGTGTGTGTGTAAGAAAAACTCTGTGGTGTGTGTGTACATGAGAGTGTGTGTGTGTGAGAGGGAGAGAGAGCAGTGTGTGTGTGTGTGTGTGAGAGAGAGAGAGGTGTGTGAGAGAGAGAGAGAGAGAGAGAGAGAGAGAGAGAGAGAGAGAGAGAGGAGAGTGTGTGTGAGAGAGAGCAGAGTGTGTGGAGAGAGAGAGGTGTGTGTGAGAGCAGAGAGAGAGTGGGTGAGAGTGTGTGTGTGTGTGTGTGTGCTTGCAAATGCATGAGTGCATGTGTTTGTTACAAACTTGTTGGAAAGTATGACTTTATGTTACTGGACAGCATGACGATTACGTATTTGGGGGAAATAAATGTGTGCCTGTCTTTCAACTTAAACCATTCATCAGAAACCAAAAAAATGAAAACCCACAACAAAAAACAACCCTTCCAACCCCCTCTTTCACATACATCAAGTTATACAGTAAGATAAAAAAAACAACAACCCAACAACAACATAAAATCAGAGATAGCCTCTGTTCAACACTTGTAGCTTAATAAACTCTAAACATTCCCCACTCATCAGAACCCACAGTGTCCAGTACCTGAAGAGTTAAGTCCCTTATCAACAACACTTCTGTGCCTGGCACAGCCTTCACTGACAGCAGAGGTAGTGGCTTCCATTTTATAAAACGAAAAATAAACCACTCCAAGTTTGGTTTTACTTTTTCATTTAAATTTGGAATGCGTTCTCTTATATACTTGAAGCACGGCGATGCCTGGAAAATCAAATGTTCTGTTTAAAGAATGGATGTGACTTTTGGAAGGGTGTGGCTTTTGAGTAGAAAACTTTGCCGAGGGCAACTCTCATGCTGTGGGCTCTTTTACCTGTGCCGAATGTGCATGGTTTCTTGCCTCATCTGAAAGACTACCACCCATGGTCTTGTAGATGGGGAGAGTTTTTTTCCCCTGGAGTTAACATCGGGGCTGACTCTACTCCCCCAAAAGTCTGTCAGGCGAGACTATAAACTGAGATCCCGTGTGCAAACCTAGCAGAACATCTTGCACACCCTGTTCTGCCTTTCGGAAGAGTAGGCCATTAGTGCAGGTAGGAACAGATGACCCTCCCCCAAACCTGAAACGCATGCACACAGGTGTCGTGTTTAGACATCATCCCTGAAGTCAGAATGTGGCTACCTTCATGGTGGGCTAAAACAGTCACATACGCGAACATCTCACCATTGCTGAACTTTCATGCTCTAGCCAAGGAACAACAACAACAAAAATAATAAAATTACATTAAATCAAATAAACATAAGCAAGACCATAAGCAAGCCATTCCAGATTTATTTCAATGTACAACAACATTAAATTACAATTCAGCACAGTACACGTTATTCAGCTCGGCCACTGTAACCAACTGCTGGATAGTGTTAAACAACACTAACAACATAACAACAATGACAAAGAAATCATCACAAGATCTCACCATCACAAGGAAACCATAACCTTTCTCACAAAGATTCAACCCACACACTCTCAGTCTCACTCTCTCTCAGTCTCACTCTCTCTCTCTCTCTCTCCTTCTCTCTCTCTCTCTCCCTCTCCCACACTCTCTCATAAAATTATTTAGCGCATGTAAAAGAACCCACGGCAGCAAGAGAGCTGTCCCTGGCAAAATTCTGTAGAAAAAAAGCCACTCTGATAGGGAAACAAACACAGTTGCAGACAGGAAAAAGAAAAAAAATGGTGGCGCTGCTCTTGTGGCGACGCACTCTCTCCCCAGAGAGAGAGAGCAGCCTGAATTTCACACAGAGAAATCTGTCGTGACTTAAAGTGGTATGAAAATGAAAAATGAAAAAAAACCAACAAACCATCCAAAACCCCCAAACCCCCGCTCACTTTTTCTTAAACTTCTTGTTCTTCCTCCTCTTCTTGTTGGGGTTAGGCAAACTCAGGCGGATGTCTGTCCTGCCCATGCTGAACGACACAAACTCCCCACAGTCCGCGCCCCGGTCCACAGCTCGCTTCAAACTTGCCTTCGGCTTCTTCCCGCGCGGATCCTGGTGCGCGGAGCTTGGAACAGCAGCAGGAGCGTCAACAGCGTCAAGTCCCATCACTCCTGAAAACTCCGCGCCACTCGTGGAGTCGGTCGTTCCCCTTTCTTCCCGCGCTGCGGAAGCTTTCTCGGCGATGAGAGATTTCCCAGGGACGCCGCTACCTCTGCAGTCAATGAAGGCGCAGCGGCGCCAGGAATGGGGGCGTGGTCACAAAGGGACTTAACTCCCAGGTACTGCACTGCGGGCTCTGATGTCAGGGAGATGAAGGCGTCGCTCACACTGCCGCTCTGCTGCCGACAATCCGCGCTGCTCTTGCTGTCCGCCTCTGTTTTGTACACGTACAAACTGGACACGTCGTACACAGGGGCGGACAACTTCTGCCGTTTCTGGCCGGTTTCCGACGGACTGGCCTGCCCCTGCTTTTGTGAAGAGTTGTCTGTGCTTGGGTTGCTTGTTGAGGCGCTGGGGCGTGTCGGGGAGTACTGGGTTGCCATGGTGACGAACTTTCGAATTTCGTCAGACAGCTGAGTTGATGTAACCTGGGTTTTCTGCACATCGTTACACAACAGAATGAATAAGAAACAAATAAATAAAGGGTGATTTTTTGCCATATAAGAATACGTTAGAAAAAGGAAGAGAAGGCTTGAGAATGGCACATCGTGTTGCAAAATCATTTACTGACAGAAATGCATTCATACATGTATGTATGTGCATTTGTCCACATACAGACACTTGCTTGCATGAACACAAAAATGCGCACACACACACGCGCACAAGCAAGCATGCACGCACACACACACACACACACAGAACATCATGCACACACATTGGAACCCATTCTGCTTTTCCGAAGAGTAGGCCATTGTGTGCTGGTGGGAATGGATGACAAAATTTACAAAACTGCATACACACAGGGACTGGATTGAAAAAGCATATAAATGCTCATTCCATTATCCTCAAAATAAAAAAATATGAAATAAAATGAATGAAACACACAGAAGCAGAACACATGCAGAACATCTTGCGCACGTGTTGAAATGTGTTCTGCTTTTCAAAAGAGTACGCCATTGTGTCCTGGTGGCAACAGATGACAAAACTGACAAGAGTGCAAACACGGGGACTGGACATAAAAAAGCACAAGTACATGAGTGCTTATTCCATTATCCTTGAAAGAAAAGAATGAATAAGAAAACACACACACACACACTCTCACACACAAAACTACCACGAACAAAACTTGAAAAAGCATACACAGACACCTTCATCACACACACA
>CM054165.1:39200243-39250243 GCA_028751875.1 Rapana venosa
CGATATTTTCACACTTACTTGATGGATTTGCGAGTCTGCAAGTCTTGCGGCGTCAGTTTGGACTTGTGGGTTTGGAGGATGGTTTTGTAGGGAGTCAGCAGCCTGGAAACACCATCAGTGTGGCAGGATAGGGTTAGTCTGCATTTATATATATATATATACATAATACATCACACAGCTGGTGCAATGTTTATCAATGCAGTGCCCCTATGACCCCGGAGGGGGTTATGGGAGCAGATGAGATGATGAGACATACGTACATACACACATACATACATAAATACATCATTACATACATACATACATACATCATTACATACATACATACACACATGCATATCTACACTCACTCTATCAGTTTGTCTATAGATCTTTCACACACACACAGAGTGATGATTGATACTCACTCTAACAGCTTGTCTATATCACACACACATACAGAGTCTTAATCACTCTATATCACACACACACACACACAGAGTCATACTCACTCCAACAGCTTGTCTATATCACACACACAGAGTCATACTCACTCTAACAGCTTGTCTATATCACACACACACACACACACAGTCATACTCACTCTAACAGCTTGTCTATATCACACACACACAGTCATACTCACTCTAACAGCTTGTCTATATCACACACACAGAGTCATACTCACTCTAACAGCTTGTCTATATCACACACACAAACACACACAGAGTCATACTCACTCTAACAGCTTGTCTATATCATACACACACACACACACCACACACACACACACATAGTCATACTCACTCCAACAGCTTGTCTATATCACACACACACACACACACACACACACACACACACACACACACACACACATAGTCATACTCACTCCAACAGCTTGTCTATATCACACACACACACACACACACACACACACACACAGAGTCATACTCACTCTAACAGCTTGTCTATATCACACACACAGAGTCATACTCACTCTAACAGCTTGTCTATATATCACACACACACACACACACACACACACAGTCATACTCACTCTAACAGCTTGTCTATATCACACACACACACACACACAGTCATACTCACTCTAACAGCTTGTCTATATCACACACACAGAGTCATACTCACTCTAACAGCTTGTCTATATCACACACACACACACACACACAGTCATACTCACTCTAACAGCTTGTCTATATCACACACACACAGTCATACTCACTCTAACAGCTTGTCTATATCACACACACAGAGTCATACTCACTCTAACAGCTTGTCTATATCACACACACAAACACACACAGAGTCATACTCACTCTAACAGCTTGTCTATATCACAAACTACATTGAGAACATACACATCAAACATTTTTACAAACGCTGGGTTGGAGCCAACAGAAAATGTAGCACAACGGGATGTATTACCCCCTATTCCATTCTGGGAACTTAAACGAGCAAGGTTTGACATCAATTATATTGATCTAGCCAAAAAGGACAACATCAATTTAGTATCTTCTCATGCCAAAATTCACTTGGAAGAAAAATATCCTAATCACTTAAAAGTATACACAGATGGCTCAGTATTAGATAATAAGGCTGGTGCTGCTTATATCATACCAGATCTAAAAACTGAAAACCACTTTCATCTTGGAGAAGGTATATCAATATTTTCAGCAGAACTAATCGCAATATTGATGGCCCTAAATTTTCTCACCAGTTTTCCTAAAACAATCTTTCAAATACTTTTTTGTGTAGACTCCAAATCAGTAATTTATGCAATTAATTCTTTGAGAACAAATGTTAGATCTGAAGTCGTCATCGAAATATGCCATTTGATTCATCTTTTATCATTAAACGGCTCAGAAAATACTTTCTGTTGGATTCCATCGCACAGTGGTTTTTACTACAATGAAAAAGTTGACATTCTTGCAAAAAAAGGAGGGAAGGGTTTATCAGAAGTGACACAATTAGTACTCCCCTTTTCATTGCAAGAGTGTTATCATATTGTAATACAATCACAACAAAAGTTATTTCAGTGTGAGGAAAGGAGACTTGGTTGTCTAGACACACACAAAGAAGTACGTAAATTTGAGTCTTTCGTCAAAATACGAGAACATGATGTATACTGTTCAAAGCAGATTGTTTCCTTAGCTTGTAGATGGAAACTGAATTGCTTCAAGACAAAATATGCTGGAAATGCCTTTTGCATATGCGGTAATAATATAACAGCAGATCATATATTAACATGTGGCAGTTTAAAAGGGCACATTCCCGTTTTGATGGCATCCTCTCCATCAGCAATATTTAGCAGTCTGTCACTTATGTACGACTTTTTTAGATCGCTTATGCATAGTCCAGTTGGTTTGTTATTATGATTGCTTTGGACTTTAAAGACGCTCTAGTCCAGAAATTATTTTTCGAGCTTGTTAGATTTTAAAAAAAAATCATTATCCACAGTTGTTACATTCCTATTGTTTATTTTGTTTGTGTCATAGGAGGGGGCTAGAGATATTGTGGTTGTAATTGGGTTTTTGGCTGTTGTTGGGTGTTTCTGGCTCTTGTTTTAAGGGTTGAGCTTCTTTCTTCCAGGGGGGGGGGGGGGGGGGGGGGGGGGGGGGTTGCTTCTTGGGTTTCTTTTGAGGGCAGGGGAGGGGGTTACACACATTAAGATAGGTTTGTGTTTTTTCATGTAAAATTCAGTAGTTGAAATTTTATGTACATTTTTCATTGGAATTACTGATTTTGTTAGAAATTGTTAGAATTGCATTTTCCTGTTGTTTATTGTAGTTCAATAGGTTAGTAATGTAACGGTGTTGTTTTTGTTTTTTTCTATAATTTTGGTTGTTGTTTTTCTATATATATATATCTCTTTTGTAATTTTGTTTATCATTTCGCATGCATTGATCCCCTGAAATTCCTTCTCCTGTACAGTACCAACTACACCCTCCTCCCTTGACACTCATACACCCTCCACCTCCCCTGCTGCCCCCCCCCCCCCCCCCCTCCCCCGCCCCGTCTAATATCACAACTGTGAAAAGACGTTAAATGAATTTGAACACACACACAGAGTCATACTCACTCTAACAGCTTGTCTATTTCACACACACACACACACAGAGTCATACTCACTCCAACAGCTTGTCTATATCACACACACACACACAGAGTCATACTCACTCCAACAGCTTGTCTATATCACACACACACACAGTCATACTCACTCTAACAGCGTGTCTATATCACACACACACACAGAGTCATACTCACTCCAACAGCTTGTCTGTATCACACACACACACACACAGAGTCATACTCACTCCAACAGCTTGTCTATATATCACACACACACACACAACAGTCATACTCACTCTAACAGCTTGTCTATATCACACACCACACACACACACACACCACCCAGTCATACTCACTCTAACAGCTTGTCTATAAAACCACACACATACACACACACAGTCATACTCACTCAACAGCTTTCTATACACAACACAAAACATCATACTCACTCTAACAGCTTGTCATATCACACCACAAAACACAAAACAGAGTCATACTCACTCTAACAGCTTGCTATTTTCACACACACACACACAGAGACACACACAGTCATATTTCATTTCTAACAGCTTGTCTATATCACAACACACAACAACAGAGTCATACTCACTCCAACAGCTTGTCTATACCAAAACACACACACACAATCAACTCACTCTAACACTTGTCTATATCACACACACACACACCACAGTCATACTCACTCTAACAGCTTGTCTATATCACACACACACACACACACACAGATCATACTCACTCCAACAGTTTGTCTATATCACAACACACACACACACACACAGGTCAACTCACTAACGCTTCTATATCACACACACACACACACACACAGAGTCATACTCACTCTAACAGCTTGTCTATATCACACACACACACACACACACAGCATACACATTCTAACAGCTTGTCTATATCACAACACACACACACACACACACACAGAGTCTACTCACTCTAACAGCTTGTCTATATCACACACAAAACACACACACACACAGTCATACTCACTCTAACAGCTTGTCTATATCACACACACACATACACACACACAGTCATAACTCACTCTAACAGCTTGTCTATATCACACACACACAGTCATACTCACTCTAACAGCTTGTCTATATCACACACACACACACAGAGTCATACTCACTCTAACAGCTTTCTATATCACACACACACACACAGAGTCATACTCACTCTAACAGCTTGTCTATATCACACACACACAGTCATACTCACTCTAACAGCTTGTCTATATCACACACACACACACACACACACACACACACACAGAGTCATACTCACTCTAACAGCTTGTCTATATCACACACACACACACAGTCATACTCACTCTAACAGCTTGTTCTATACACACACACACACACACACAGAGTCATACTACCACCTCTAACAGCTTGTCTATATACACACACACACACACACACACACACAGTCATACTCACTCTAACAGCTTGTCTATATCACACACACACACACACACAGAGTCATACTCACTCCAACAGCTTGTCCATCACCACTTTCTCCTTCTCAGGCTCCATCACTTGCCTGCAGAATACAGTTCAACACAAGTCGTCCTAGTGCAGTAGCGGTATGAAAATTATACAACGGAAAATATTGATATGATACGGTGCAACGCAATACAGTGTAATACAATAAGATATAATGGAATGGAATACAGTACAGTACAATATAAAGCAAAATTGTACAATACCATACAATACAATGCAATACAACACAGTATATTACAGTGCCTTGCACTACATTACACTTCACTAGCATACCACACACTACACTGCACTACACTACGCTACACTACACTACACTACACACACTGCACTGCACTACACTACACTACACTGCACTACACTACACTACACTGCACTACACTTCACTACGCTACACTACACTACACTACACTACAATACGCGGTACCATACAACACTTCAATTATATATATATGACACCTTACTTTACTACAATACACAACACAACAAAATGTAACACTTCTGTGACCTACATTACATTACACATGCACACGCACAACACACAAAACACACACACACAAACCCACCTACACACACACACCAATCCACTCACCTACCCACACATAAGATTCAAGATTTATTTCCTTTCACCCTTTTTGGGGTATGGAGGATTACAAACAAACTGAACAGGAGAATAAACCTAACAGCAATACACCCCAAAATAATACCAATACTAACAGGAACTGAAAAGCAAGCGTTCATCGCAAAATGATAAGCAAACAGTATTAATGACTCAATACTATTTTTGAAGTATACACATTTCTTTAAAAGACATAATCTACATTTGTGAAAGACAAAATTTCAAGAAATACCTGGAAATGTTGATTTTTGAGAGAGACAGTACACACACACACATTCCCCCCCCCCCCCCCCCCCCCCCCCCCCCCCCCCACACCACACACACTGTACAATCTCACCAGTCTTTACAGGAGACACTGCCTGAACACCATTCTCCTCCTCCGTCTCCTCAACAGTTGAAGCGCCCCCTGCTCTAGTGCTCTCCCCTGCACCAGTGCTCTCCCCTGCTCCAGTGCTCTCCCCTGCGCCAAGACTGGCGCCAGGCAGCATCAAGGGAGGAGCCAGAGCAGCCGCCATGGTGACAAAGTCCCCAAAGTCGTTGGGTCCGTCGGCTTCAGCTTTCTGGTAGGGAACAAAGCAGGTGGTGACAACGTAAAATAAACCATGACTGGGGAGAAGAGGGTTGCAGATGGATAACAGATAACTTAAGGTGGTGGACAGGCAGGCAGGCAGGCAGGCAGGCAGGCAGGCAGGCAGGCACACCATGTACAATCACACTTGTGACGCTCCACCATGAAATGAGTCGCTTTGCACCTGACCCACTTTTCTGCTAGGAGCCATTTTAGGCAGGTGGGGGTCAGGTTGTCGATTTTGATTGATTATAGAACTACCGCCATTATTGTAATGAAATATCAAGGCATACGTTTGGTTCCTTTTGCTTTTATACATGCTTATAAAATACTCAAGCCTTCATTCTGACCCCCTATCATAACGCTGAACATGCCAGTTTCTCATTTTGCCACTTCCCACAGTCTGTCATTTCAATTTGTAATAACTTTTCATAGAATTGTCCCATTTTCAATCTGTTTTCTGTATTGAAAAGCCTTTTCATTGTAGATTAATACCACGACAATAAGTTGACCTCTGAAGCAATGCAACTCATTATGTGATGGAGCATCACATTTATTGTTTTGTTTCTCAGCTTTCATCAAAGACACATACCTGAAATCTGACACACAGTTGTAATATTAATACATGGGTGATTCTAAGGCGTGTCCCTGTGGCACTTCTCCCATGACAGTGGAAGAACACTTCCTCCAGACCTGTCCATCCAACACACCCAAACCTGAGGGCTGATATCTGGCCTACTGACCTGCCGATGAGGGACAAACTCTTCAGAGCCCTGGAGGGCCTTTGGCATATGATCATTGTTGTCAGGGCCTGTGGAGATGCTGTCTGAGTGTTTGATGAGCAACTGCACGCCCTAGAGGTTTCCAGGGACTTTTGTTTTTGTGGGTTTTACTTTTGGCTTTTTTTTTTTTAAAAAGTTATTCTGACTGAACCAAAGTTATAATAGGACATGCTTGAAATCACTACCTATTACTTTATAGACACAAAGAAAAATATAATCCACGTACAATGCTGTACTGCACAATATTTCACAATAACGCTGATAATCAAATAAGAATGACTTAAACAAATCATTCAAAATTTCGAATCACCACCGTAAACCCTAAACCAAGATAATGTTGATATAAACAAATCATTCAAAATTTCGAATCACCACCTTAAACCCCACAGCCAAGATGTTGTCGATGCCGATCGCTGCGGTCAGCCAGGGATGCAGCGTTGGAAAACACAGGGCGGGGCATTTCCGGCTGGCCACCAGCATGTACAGGCCCTGCACCAGGACAGGGGGCTGCGCGTTGCCTGCAGTCAGCACCAGAGACAGCTGGCGCCACTCCAGCGCTTTGGACACCTGGCGAAACCCAACCACCAGCTGCCGCCTGTGGGGCAGGACACAGGGTAAATAACGCAGGCTTGTTGACTTACTTAGTTATGCTGCAGGACAGGACACAGGGTAAATAACGCAGGCTTGTTGACTTACTTAGTTATGTTGCAGGACAGGACACAGGGTAAATAACGCAGGCTTGTTGACTTACTTAGTTATGCTGCTGATGTGGGACAGACACACCGTAAATAACGCAGGCTTAGCTGTAAAGAACGCAGGCTTGTTGACTTACTTAGTTATGCTGCTGATGTGGGACAGGACACACCGTAAATAACGCAGGCTTGTTGACTTACTTAGTTATGATGCAGGACAGGACACACCGTAAATAACGCAGGCTTGTTGACTGACTTAGTTATGCTGCTGATGTGGGACAGGACACACCGTAAATAACGCAGGCTTGTTGACTTACTTAGTTATGATGCAGGACAGGACACACCGTAAATAACGCAGGCTTGTTGACTGACTTAGTTATGATGTAGGACAGGACACACCGTAAATAACGCAGGCTTGTTGACTGACTTAGTTATGCTGCAGGACAGGACACAGGGTAAATAACGCAGGCTTGTTGACTTACTTAGTTATGCTGCTGATGTGGGACAGACACACCGTAAATAACGCAGGCTTAGCTGTAAATAACGCAGGCTTGTTGACTTACTTAGTTATGATGCAGGACAGGACACACCGTAAATAACGCAGGCTTGTTGACTTACTTAGTTATGCTGCAGGACAGGACACAGGGTAAATAACGCAGGCTTGTTGACTGACTTAGTTATGCTGCAGGACAGGACACAGGGTAAATAACGCAGGCTTGTTGACTGACTTAGTTATGCTGCAGGACAGGACACACGGTAAATAACGCAGGCTTGTTGACTTACTTAGTTACAGGACACACCGTAAATAACGCAGGCTTGTTGACTTACTTAGTTATGTTGCAGGACAGGACACACGGTAAATAACGCAGGCTTGTTGACTTACTTAGTTATGTTGCAGGACAGGACACACCGTAAATAACGCAGGCTTGTTCACTTACTTAGTTATGTTGCAGGACAGGACACACGGTAAATAACGCAGGCTTGTTGACTTACTTAGTTACAGGACACGCCGTAAATAACGCAGGCTTGTTGACTTACTTAGTTACAGGACACAGGGTAAATAACGCAGGCTTGTTGACTTACTTAGTTATGCTGCTGATGTGGGACAGGACACACCGTAAATAACGCAGGCTTGTTGACTTACTTAGTTACAGGACACAGGGTAAATAACGCAGGCTTGTTGACTTACTTAGTTATGCTGCTGATGTGGGACAGGACACACCGTAAATAACGCAGGCTTGTTGACTTACTTAGTTACAGGACACAGGGTAAATAACGCAGGCTTGTTGACTTACTTAGTTATGCTGCTGATGTGGGACAGGACACACCGTAAATAACGCAGGCTTGTTGACTTACTTAGTTACAGGACACAGGGTAAATAACGCAGGCTTGTTGACTTACTTAGTTATGCTGCTGATGTGGGACAGGACACGCCGTAAATAACGCAGGCTTGTTGACTTACTTAGTTACAGGACACAGGGTAAATAACGCAGGCTTGTTGACTGACTTAGTTATGCTGCTGATGTGGGACAGGACACACCGTAAATAACGCAGGCTTGTTGACTTACTTAGTTACAGGACACACCGTAAATAACGCAGGCTTGTTGACTTACTTAGTTATGCTGCTGATGTGGGACAGGACACACCGTAAATAACGCAGGCTTGTTGACTTACTTAGTTACAGGACACAGGGTAAATAACGCAGGCTTGTTGACTTACTTAGTTATGCTGCTGATGTGGGACAGGACACACCGTAAATAACGCAGGCTTGTTGACTTACTTAGTTATGTTGCAGGACAGGACACACCGTAAATAACGCAGGCTTGTTCAGTCAGTCATGTTGCTGGTGTGCCTGTTTGCCGTTTGACTTCTCCATCCCCCCCTCCCACCCCACCCCCACCAATGTGTTTAGATATTGAGAATAAATTTGTTGGGAGAGAGGTAGGGAGAGAGGCAGAGGGTGGATGCGAGTGTGGTCAACCATGTCATTGCATGTTGTAAGTGTAAGGGTGTGTGTTTTTACATGAGTAATTGTCAGTGTTTATACAGAATTGTTTTAAATGTACATGTATACTCACTTTTAAGCCTATAATATATATGTTCATGTTTGCTTTTTACTGTCAGCTGGCCAATCTTTCAGCCTGAAGAAGGTTTTAAAATAAACAAAAAAAATTTGCTCTGCCAAACACTTGGGTGTTGTGTTTTCACTTGTCTGCTTTTTTGGGGGGAAGGGGGGGGGGGGTGGCTCAGCATATCATACACATAACACATACTAAGTGCCAACTCCACTCTCCCCAAAAGTCCTTTGGATGAGACTATAAACCGAGGCCCCATGCGCGAATGCGCAAAGAACATCTTGCGCACACGTTAAAACCCGGTCTGCTTTTTGGAAGAGTAGGCCTTTGTGTGCTGGTGGGAACGGATGACAAAATTTACAAAACTGCATACACACGGGGACTGGATGAAAAAAAGCACACGAGTGCTTATTCCATTATCCTTGAAATAAATAAAATAAATACTATATATTACACTCTTTCAACTCCTCATAAAGTTTCCAATCTTAGCATACACATTTACCACAAATCTTACCTGCATGCTAAACTGCATTTGTCTTCATCATCACCTCAGTGTGAATGGACAAAATTAAAGAAAGGAGAAGAAGGTAATGTTACCTGCACGACAGCTACAGCATCTGTGATCTAGTTACATCTTTGCAACAGTATCTATGCTGTTTACTTTCTTTATTTCCCACTTTTTTTTCCTCCTCCTTTTTCTTCAGAGGTAAAGACAGCCATATTCAAGGGGGGTGGTAAAGTAGGGGAAAGGGAGGGGGGAGGGAGTGGTGGAGTGAAATTGGGAATTCATAGCTCTCTGAATATTGTGTTGATCACTATTGTGAAAATCATCATCAACGTCATCATCATCATCATCATCACATTTTTACTGTAACAACAAAACAAACCTTAGAATAATAACTTCTCCCTCATGGGGATACTGGAAGCCTGTCAGTATAAAATTAGCATCCCCACCTTCTGGAAATTCTGTGCCAGAAATTCCCTCTTTTCTATTCCTCTCCTTGTTTCTGCCTTGTTCCTCTTCTTCCTATCACCTCCTTCTTGTCTATTCCTCCCTTTATTCTACCTTGTTCCTCTTCTTCCTATCACCTCCTTCTTGTCTACTTTCTGCCTTCTTGGTCTGTGCTCCTGCCTTTTCGCCGGTCTAAAGACCTCAATTCTCTCCCACGCCAAAGTTGAATGTGCTGGGCCTGACTTGTCAGGCACTTAACGGCAGTGCTACGCATCTTCACTCGTGTTCAAGGACCGACAACAATAGTTGCTGACTAAAAGTTTGAAGAAGAAGAAGAAGAAGAAGAAGAAGAAGAAGAAGAAGAAGAAGAAGAAGAAGAAGAAGAAGAAGGAGGAGAAGGAAGAGGAGGACGAGGAGGAGGAGGAAAAAGATTTATTTCTACAGGTAACATTTTAACAGGACATAATGATAATCTTCTGCACCTATCCCATAATCACATGGATCATGGTGGCACCAGTTAAGATTTTGCAACCAAGCTTCCTCCACTCCCCACAGTCTTCTGCTTTCAATCTATAATAGCAAATCATTCCACTCAAGGCCAGTCCACCATCTGATGTTGACTGACCTTGATCAGAACGATTTGCTATGGAAGCATGATATATAATGATAGGACATGTATAACATTAACTCAATGGAGTCGCGGTGAAATGGATCCCGCCATTTTGTGGTGACGCGTGATTTTGGCTATATTTGAAAAATTCAGCAGGCTTACCCAACATAATAATGACATACACATTATACATCATTGAAAAGTTTATGTCTACTTTTGAGATTGTTTCACAGTTTTTCAATAGATGACTCTATTTATTTTTTTACAAATTTTCAAAATATGTCAATGAATGCTGAAAAATAAAAAGTTTTGAAAATCAGGGTTGGTATCTTAAATGGCTTGGACTGTTCGTCAACTAGTCCCCTTGAAGCAATGTGATGATTTTTCACCAAAGTTTCCTGAAGCTGGCTGAATCCATCTGATGTCACTTTTTGTACAACAGATTTTTATAAAAAGAACCATAACACTGGAGAGCCTGAAATCCCAAAGATATCACTTGTTGACATGTCAAACAAAATTAGCCAACAGACACAAACTAGGCAAGCTTATGGTCAAGGAAAGCAACTGTGTTTAGAAAAATAATTGCCCTACAGGCCAGAGTACTTTCCCTTGAGTTGAACATCACTTTGCGTATTTTAAAAAATTCGTAATTCTGCCAAATCTTTGCTTTGGCACGTCACAGTGAAGGAGAGGAGTGCCGAAGCTTAAGATTCGGCACAACCTCAATGAGTTAACAGGACATGATTCATTCATGACAAACATCAACAACAACAACAAAACCCCAAGACATCTCACCTGAGTCTGGCTTTGAGCTGCTGCTGCTCCTGTGGACCGAGGTCTGGGCGAGGGAAGGCTGGCTGCTCTCCCCGCTTTCTCCGGCCCTCCTTCGTCCTCTTGCTCTCCAGACTGGGAAACTCCTGCAGTTTTCTGCCTCCCCACACACACCCATGTACAGGATACATGTTTCATGTACATTGTATGTAAAAACTTAATTCATGATACACTGAATGGTGAGTAAGCTTGGAACTTATGGAAGGATGCGCTGAGTGTGCATGTGTGCATGCATGCATACATACATCTATCCATACACATGTATACATGTATCCATACACACACATACACACATGTATTTTATGGGGGGACGGGATAGCCTAGTGGTCAGAACATTGCGCTCGCAATCTGACGACCTGGGTTCGATTCCCGTTCAAGGGGATATTTTCCTCTGGAGTTAACATCAGTGCAGACTCCACTCTCCCCCAAAGTCCTTTGGATGAGACTATAAACCGAGGTCCCGTGTGCGAACGCACGCAGAACATCTTGCGCACACGTTAAATCCTGTTCTGCTTTTCGTAAGAGTAGGCCATTGTGTGCGGGTGGGAACAGATGACAGAATTCACAAATCCACATACACATGGGGACTGGATGTAAAAAAGCACATAAGTGCTTATTCCATTATCCTCGATATAAAAGAATAAAATAAAATAAATAAATAAATATTACACACACACACAGTGCACACACTCAGACACACAGACACGCACACACATATTGTTTACTAATTTAGTTTATACACACGTGTAAAAGATGTATATTGTATATATACACACACACACACATAATGTATACACCCACCCACGCACACACATATGCACGCACATACACACATTATGATATACTCACATGTTTTATACACACATGTATACATGTACACAAACACTTGCATGCGCAAGCGCACACACACACACACACACATGTACCCTACTTACAAAGTCAGTGCAGAGATGATTTTATCCTCTGTGTCCTTGTCCAGTGTGGGCCTGAAAGTAAAAGTTTTTGTTTCCTTAAACACAGTTCATTTATTTATTTATTTATTATTCTATATTGAGGATAATGGAATAAGCACACATGTGCTTTTTTTTTTACATCCAGTCCCCGTGTGTAAGCAGTTGTAAATTTTGTCATCCGTTCCCACCAGCACACAACAGCCCACTCTTCCGAAAAGTGGAACAGGTCTTAACGTGCACACAAGATGTTCTACAATGATCATGATCTAAACTTAATAAGTTCATGACAGTAGCTTATCATTTTAAAAAGTTCCTTGGTTGGTGAAAGAATGCAGTGTACCCGCTGCGAGTGCAACTTACTAAAACAGAATAATTTAAGAAAAGATTGTATCTAAACCTATGTCTAGTGCATTTCACTTTAAAATGTTCAATGATAAATTACACAAACTCTAATATCTTGTTTCCTCTGAAAAATAATCAAGAAAATAGCACACGCGTGCACACACACACCCACACACATCTTACACACACACAGTGACACACATACACACCACACACCACTTAATTCAAGGCTTGGTGGTTGATGCTATTGATCTAATAATGTAAAAATAGGTAAAAAGGTAACACTAAAGTAGGGGAGCAAGGCATCAGATACCTCACTTCTCTAGGGCCAGCGCATTGAGGGCAGTGCCCATCTCCTCTCCCTCGTTGTTTTACCTTCCCTGACCCTAACGAGGCAGGTACCCATTTACAGCTATGTGAACTGGGGGACTACACTATAGACAAGGCACGAAAACGGTCACCCATCCAACTGGTAACCTCGCTGGATGCTGCTTAACCATAGCTGGGGAAAGCCAGTGCTCTGAGTCTGACCACCCACACACAGACTATCCGATCCTGTCTGCTAATAAATTTAGTAATAATACTAATACTCAATAGTACATTCTATAAAAATAAAAATAATAATAATAATAATAAAATCGAACTGAAAAAGGAGGAATGAAACTGAGGACTAATGAGATTCGTTCATGAACATTTATTTTTTAAAATAACATTAACAAACAGTACACTACATCATAACTAAGCCTAACACAGTAGCTGAACTTCATGCTGCAAGGCTCGCGTTCTGATGCCGTGATGGTGTACATAAGACTCATATACTGATTAAGAAATGGTGGCCACGTCGATGAGAAATCGATCATTGGAACTGATCAGCAAGATTCTACAACTCATAAACTGTAAAAAGCCTTTAAAACTAATAAAACTACAAGGCCTAGTTTGCTAGAAAGCAAACTGGCTTGAGCTTTAAACTTGCACTTTACGACAGATACTACAAACATAGTTAACTTCCGATCTTTGTAAACAGTATGACTAAGAAAGCACTTACCATTTTATTTCCAAAGGCGGCATCAAAACATGCTTTCCCTTTTTCTTGCCCATTGTTATAATATAGTTTTGATCAACACTGGACAAAATAACACATGCGGTGTGGTGTAGTGTGGACAATCAAGGGACATTACGCTGGTTCACCTGTGGGTCTGTTTACCCGAATCAGGACAAAATTAATCTATTTACCCAAATCAGGACAAGTTAGTCTGTTGCCGAACTCAGTACAAAAATTAATTTAGTCTAAACATGACACTTCGGTACTGTTACAAGTTGTATTGCATTAATGGCAAAATGCATTGATATTGTCCAAAGGCACGGTATCTGGCTGTATTAATGTATGCTTTCGAATGATCAATTTGTGACATGTTTTCAACGCAATAGTAATCTTAAAATCATCTCCCCCCCCCCCCCCCCCCCCCTTGTTTTATAAAATTAAAAAAAAACTAACCACCTCAGAACTCACGAAGGAGAAAGAACATCCTTTCATCATCATCACCATCATCATCATCACTATCATACTTCGTTTTGCAAATTTTTGGGGGTGGTTAAAATGGATGACACCCAAAGTGCATTATGTGGGTATAATCATCAACTCTGCGACATTAAAAATATCAAAATAATGGGCGTTTTTGTTGTTGTTTTCGACATGTGTATGTGTGTGTATTTTTTATTTTATTTTATTTTATTCTTTTATTTAGAGGATAATTGAATAAGCACTCATGTACTTTTTTTTTTTTTTTTACATCAGGTCCCCGTGTGTACGCAGTTTTGTAAATGTCATCATAGTATGTCCTACTCGTGTGTGTGTGTGTGTGTGTGTGTGTGTGTGTGTGTATGTGTGTGTGTGTGTGCGTGTGTGTGTGTGTGTGTCTCAGTACATGCGTGCGTGTTTGCGTGCGTGCGTGCGTGCATGTGTCTGTGCGTCCGTGCGCACTTGCGTGCGTGCATGTGTGTGTGCGTCCGTGCGCACTTGCGTGCACGTGCACACGTTTGTTTGTCTACCTGTATGTGCCTATGTTTGTGACAGAGACACGCGCGCGCATGTTTTCCCTTGTCAATAGGATGATGTGAATAAGCTCAGGACCTCATTGCCAGCATAGTGACGGATCATCAATTAAAACACACACACACACTCACACACACACATACACACACATACACACACACACACACACACACACACACACACAACACACACACACACACTCACTCACCACACACACACACGCACACACTCACACACACATACACACACACATACACACAAACACACACATATACACACACATACACACACACACACACACACACTCACACACACACACATACACTCACACACATACACCACACACACACACACACACACACCACACACACACACACACACACACACACACACACACGCACACGCACACACTCACACACACATACACACACACATACGCACACACACACACACACACACACACACACACACACACACACACACACACACACACACGTACACGCGCGGGGATGGGGCGTGGGGCAGGATAGCCTGATATTAATAATAATAATAATAATAATAATAATAATAATAATAATAATAATGTGTAAAGTAAAGAAATCAAAGCGCTTGCATTCAAATCATTCACACGCATGCAACCATCCACAAATATCAAGATAAACAAATATCAAATTTATATACACAACACACTTAGGTGGGGGGGGGGGGGGGGGGGGTGGGTGGGGGTGAGGTGAAGGCAGCTATTGAGAAGTAGGAACAGATAACAGGGGAAGATCTCAAGTAGAGTATAAGTGCGTTTTGAGGCTAGATTTGAAAGAATCAAATGAAGGCTTTTGGCGAAGTGGAAGAGGGAGGTCGTTCCATGTGGAGGGACCGGAAACAGAGAAAGAGCGACGGCCAACAGTGGTTTGTTTAAATCTGGGTGTTCGAAAGCACAACGTATCTACAGCTGAACGAAAGGAACGGGACGGAGTGTTCAGGTGAAGACAGTTACAGAAATAAGAAGGTGCAGATTTGTGGAGACATTTGAAACAAAGGGTATTTATCTTATACTTTATTCTTTGTGAGACAGGCAGCCAGTGAAGAGATCGCAAAAGAGGAGTGATGTGTTCAGATTTTTTCTTTCTAAGGACCAGTCGAGCTGTAGAGTTTTGTATGCGTTGAAGGGAGTGGATGGATGATGCCGGCAAACCAGCCAAGAGAGAGTTACAGTAGTCCAGTCGAGAAAGAATGAGAGATGTGACAAGTTTGGATGTTGCTTCAGTAGACAAATACTTGCGAATTGCACTAATACGCCGTAATTGATAGTAGCAAGACTGGCAGGTCTGGGTGATGAATTTTTTCATAGAGAGTGTGTTGTCAAGAACCACACCTAGATATTTCACAGAGCTGGACAAAGGAACTGATGTATTGCTGAATTCCACTGAAGTCGTTGTGATGGAGGAAAGTTTATGTTTGGTCCCCACGAGCATGGCTTCCGTTTCATCGGAATTTAGTTGTAACTTATTTTGAGTCATCCAGTTTTGAATGTCTATTAGAGTGATGTATTCGTGACCTGCTGACCCGGGTTGGATTCTCGTTCAAGAGGATTTTTCCTCTGGAGTTAACATCAGTACCGACTCCACTCTCCCCAAAAGCCCTTCGGATAAGACTATAAACCAAGGTCCCATGCGCGAACGCACGCAAAACATCTTGCCCACATGTTAAAACCCGTTCCGCTTTTTGGAAGAGTAGGCCATTGTGTGCCGGTGGGAACGGATGACAAAATTTACAAAACTGCATACACACGGAGACTAGATGAAAAACAATGCAGCATATGAGTGCTTATGCCATCATCCTCGAAATAAAAGAATAACACACACACACACACACACACACACACACACACACACACACACACACACACACACACACACACCAACTTCTTGTCTCTGTCTGTCTCTGTCTGTCTGTCTGTCTGTCTCTATCTCTGTCTGTCGTCTCTCTCTGTCTGTCTCTCGTTTTTTTTTTTTCTTTGGGGTCAACTATCACTTATTGTGAACACACACACACACACACACAACACACACGCTCACACACAAACATCCCCCCCCCCCCCCCCACCACACACACTCCACCACACCCCCCCCCCCCCCCCCCCCCACACACACACACACAAACACGTTTTTAATTCCATGTCTGCATATGTTATTGTCTTTTCTTGTTTGATTTACATGGTTTACCATTGATTAGGTTTTTTATTCTATGTCTGCATATACATTATCTTTTTTCTCGCTTTTTTTCTTTAGATAGATGGATTGATGAAAAAAAGCAAATGCACTGCTTATTCAATGTACCATCTGAAAATAAAAGTTTGACTTTGACTTTGACTTTGCCCCCCCCCCCCCCCCCCCCCCCCCCCCACACACATGATAATAATCATGATGATGGTGATGATGGTGATAAAGGAAATCAGTTTCTGACCCTTTCTCTGACTCATCAGGCCAGGAAGTGTGACAGCTGCTTGAGTTAGATTTCAGCCAAAAGACAGAGAGTGCAACCACAGAGGTGTACAGATCAGCCCACCAAACACTGTCTTTTTATTTTTGGAGGGCAAGTACATGATATGGACGCGCACGCATGTGAGCGAGCACATGCGCGTGCACTGTGCACAAGGAGAGAGAGAGAGAGAGAGAGAGAGAGAGAGAGAGAGAGAGAGAGAGAGAGAGAGAGAGAGAGAGAGAGAGAGAGAGAGAGAGAGAGAGAATTATCTTCAGTTTGAAAGGCATCAGATAAGTTGTAACATACTTTTTTTATCCGGTCCTGAGATGGGTTATCAATAATAATGGTAAATGATAAATGATAATTTCAGGTCAGGTCAGGACAGAGAGAGAGAGAGAGAGAGAGAGAGAGAGAGAGAGAGAGAGAGAGACAGACAGACAGACAGACAGACAGACAGACAGACAGGCAGAGACAGAGAAAGACAGAGAGCAAGAGAGAGAGACAGAGACAGACAGAGAGACAGACAGACAGACACAGACAGGCAGACAGACAAATAGAGAAACAGACAGACAGACAGCCAGAGAGAGAGAGAGAGAGAGAGAGAGAGGGAGAGAAGAGAGAGAGAGAGAGAGAGAGAGAGAGAGAGAGAGAGAACTTTGACTATTGTATTTTTTTTTTATCAGTCAGCTAACATACCGTCTACACCAGGTCAAAAAGTAATAATGATAAACCATTGTATTAAAAAAGATATGATCTGCATCAGCACTAAGAAACAATGGAGCGATAACGTATGATTCTGATGATTGTACAGGGAAACCATGTACAGAGACACAGTCAGTGTCACATAACTGACATCAATTGATGGAGGCATCTTCCGAAAAGCTCTTCAGTGGAGGTCGCACGCTAATAACTACTCATGCGTTCATTATTTTTGATACAAGATTTTAGGTTCATCTCATATTAATTTTGTTGGGCTGTATAGAAGACAGGGCATGGATTAAGAATACGTGTTCTATTGTAGTGTATTTTTGTATTGTATTTTTGTATTGCAATGTACTGCATTGTATTGTGTTGTATTGTATTGTATTGCAATGTACTGCATTGTATTGTGTTGTATTGTATTGCACTGCATGGTATTGTATTGTATTGCACTGCATTGTATTGTATTGTGTTGTATTGTATTGCAATGTACTGCATTGTATTGTGTTCTATTGTATTGTATTGTATTGCAATGTACTGCATTGTATTGTGTTGTATTGTATTGCACTGCATGGTATTGTATTGTATTGCACTGCATTGTATTGTATTGTGTTGTATTGTATTGCAATGTACTGCATTGTATTGTGTTCTATTGTATTGTATTGTATTGCAATGTACTGCATTGTATTGTGTTGTATTGTATTGCACTGCATGGTATTGTGTTGTATTGTATTGCACTGCATTGTATTGTATTGTATTGTATTGTATTGTATTGCACTGCATTGTATTGTATTGTATTGTATTGTATTGCAATGTACTGCATTGTATTGTGTTGTATTGTATTGCACTGCATTGTATTGTATTGTATTGTATTGTATTGCACTGCATTGTATTGTATTGTATTGTATTGTATTGCAATGTACTGCGTTGTATTGTGTTGTATTGTATTGCACTGCATTGTATTGTATTGTATTGTATTGTATTGTATTGCACTGCATTGTATTGTATTGTATTGTAGTGGTTTTGGTTTTTTGTGTTTTATCAAAAAATACTTCTTTGATGCAATGCCATTCCTAATTAATGTAAACTTTGTGAGTTATTAGGTTATAAACTATTGTGTTGATGTAAAAAAAACAACTAGAATAATTCATTCTATCAACCTTTCACCAAAACAACTAAACAAAACAACCCCCCCCCCAAAAAAAAAAAACAACCAACCCCAAACCATTCAATCGTACAAACACACCAAAATTCTTCAAATTCATTATCAACCACACACTATTTTATTGATCACAATGGGCATGGCAAGACACATCAGTAGCATTTCAACTGTTCATTCGTCAGATATAAAAACAGTCTAAATTTTTTCACAGAACATTCAAAACGCATTTTGAGTACATTGAAAATAATATCAAGGAAAGAACATCAACATATCAAGTGGGTAATGATGGTAGTGTTGAAAAAAAATGATGAAAGTGTTGACGAAAATATTTCTGATAATGTCACTTTTTTCCCCCTTAAAATGATAAGATCCTTATTCAAGTGGCATGAATTTCTGCTTGACTCACCTCCCTCTTCACCCCCCCCCCTCCCCTAAAAAAATGCTTCCCAGTTTCCAAAACTAGAGTGTTTGAAGAAGGAAGCTAAATAGAGCTACTGATAAAGTCTCAAGCTTATAATGACGACATGACTGACATTCATGATACAGATTAGTATAAAAAGGAGAAAGAAACGTGAACAGAAGAGATCATTATGACATCGTGACAAATCTGTTCATTGATTAAAGACAAAAACAGCTTTGAAATTTTTTCTTTTACTACTGAGCACTTTCTAAGGATAAAGAACAGACGTATCAACCAAATTTTAAGATACGTTTATAGAATAATTTTATGCTGACACTTGCAAAATACATATAAACACACATCAATGACAAATATAAATGAAACGATCATGCAGGTCTTTCAAATCTGTACACACACTCACACACACACACACACACACACACACGTACGCACGCGCGCGCGCGCACACGCACACACTCACTCACTCACTCACACACACACACACACACACACACACACACACACACACACACACACACACACACAACGCACACACATACACACAACACACACACACACACACACACACACACACACACACACACATACACACAAACCCCAGCAGCTCAAGCAACGATTTCTCTCTCCCCCACCTCCCCCATCTTCTCATCTTGAACCCCCTATTCCTTCACACCCCCTCCCCCCCCCCCCCCCCCCCCACACCGTGACCTTTCTCACCAATACCTTTAAAGATCCAACAGCAACAACACAACAACAAAATCCAAATGCAGTCGAGAAGATCCATTCATTTCAACCCCCCCACCCCAAAAAAACAAAACACCCCACCCACACAACAAAAACAACAACCCCAACAACAACCAACCAACAACCAAAAACAAAAAAACACCTCCCCAAAAAACAAATAATAAAAAAGGAACAAAACAGGAACAAAATGCCTACAACAAAAAAAACACCATCCTCCCCTCCCCCGAAAAAAAAAGAAACAACAAAACAAAACAAAACACACACACGACGAACAAACAACAAAACAAAACACCCGAAACCAAAACCACAACACAAAACCCCCGAAAGTCCTAACCAATCTTCTCTTTCTTCTTTCTTTCATACTTTCTTTCTCTTTCTTTCTTTTCTTTCTTTTTTTTCTTTTTTCTCTAATTTTCTTTCTTTCTTTCTCTCTTTCTTTCTTTTCTTTCTTACTTTCTGTCTTTCTTTTTTTTTCTGTCTGTCTTTCGATCTTTCTTTGTCGCTTTCTTTCTGTCTTTCTTAATTTATCTTTCTTTCTTTCTCTCTTTCTTTCTTTCTTACTTTCTTCTGTCTTTTCTTCTCTTTCTTTCTTACTCTCTTTCTTTCTTACTTTCTTTCTTTCTGTCTTACTCTCTTGCTTGCTTACTTTCTTTCTTACATTCTTTCTTTCTGTCCCTCTTTTCTTTAAGACATACACACAGGAGATCGTTTCTGCAACTGGGGACTGCTCCCCATGAAAGGATTACTGGACGAAGAAGAAGAAGATGCTGATGCTGATACAGATGCTGATGCTGATGCTGATACAGATGCTGGTGTTGGCACTGGCACAGAGTACCCTACACCCGGCACCCAGCCCGAACCTTGAACTACCCCCACACCCGCTGCTGCCGCCGCCGCTGCTGGAAACCCTTGCAGACCCACCCCCGGATGGCCCACAGTAGCAGGCACCACCCCGGCACCATACCCGGCCACGGCAGTAGTGGTGGTCACCACCGGGTAGATGCCTTGCTGCGCTGCCGGGTATTGCGGGTACAGGAAGCCCACGTTGCTGGCAGGAGCGTAACCCGGGTGGGGTGTGGGTGGGTGGTGGTACATCGGGGTGGGGGCTGGGGTGGGGGTGCAGTACCCGGTTCCTGGAGCAGCAGGGTACATGGCCGGGTGGCCGTACAGCTGGGCTTGGGTGTGGGGATGGGCGGCCATCATGGAGCCAGAGGGCGGGGAAGAGGAGAGCACTCCTGGCGCGCTTCCTGTTTGAAACAGACATGGACGGTGCAGTCTTTGTTTTATTTGTGTGTGTGTGTGTGTGTGTGGTGTGTTTGTGTGTGTGTGTGTGTTGTGTGTGCGTGTGTGTGTGTGTGTGTGAATGTTGTGTGTGTGTGTGTGTGTGTGTGTGTGTGTGTGTGTGTGTGTGTGTGCAAAAAATAAAAAAAAGGTTGTTGTGTGTCATTGTTATGATTTTTTGGGGGGTGTCGTTTTTAATTTTTTCTTTGAGTCATTGTTATGATTTTCTTTTGGTGTCAATAATAATTATTTCTTCTGAACTGATTTTTTTTTAAATGGTAAAGCTTGCGATATGTGGATTTTGTATAAAGAGTAATTATTATAAAAATATGTTTCACTTTTAATGAAAGAATGGATGAATGAATTAGTTAGTTAAATAATTAATTTTTAAAAAAAGGAAACAAAGAAACAACTCCCTCCCAACAAAACCTCTTGTCCTTATAGCTTGACTGTACACACACACACACACACACACACACACGCACACACACACACACACACACACACGCACGCACGCACACACACACACACACACGCACACACACACACGCACGCACACACACACGCACACACACACACGTACGCACACACACACACACACACACACACACACACACACACACACACACACACACACACACACCACACACACACCACCACCACCATAACCTCCCACCCACCCACCCACCCATCCATCCACCCACCCACCCACAATTATCATACACACCTCCCACTCCCACATTATCATTGCAAACCACATAACCCACACACATTGCCCGTCCACCAGGATAATGGAGTAAGCACTTATGTGCTTTTTTACGCCCAGTCCCCGTGTGCATGCAGTTTTGTAAATGTTGTCATCTGTTCCCACTGGCACACAATGGCCTACTCTTACGGAAAGCGGAACAGGTTTTAACGTGTGCGCAAGATGTTCTGCGTGCGTTCCGCACACGGGGCCTCGGTTTATAGTCTCATCCGAAGGACTTTTGGGGAGAGTGGAGTCTGCACTGATGTTAACTCCAGAGGGAAAATATCCCCATTGAACGGGAATCGAACCCGGGTCACCAGATTGCGAGCGCAATGTTCTAACCACTGACATAATAAATAATAATAATAATAATGTATGGAATTTATATAGCGCTGAATCTTGTAAAGTAAACAAATCAAAGCGCTTGCATTCAAATCCTTCACACGCATGCAACCATCCATAAAATTACTATCAAGATAAACCAAATAAAGTGGGTTGCTATCTTTACCTGTGCAAGCCACTGCAGCATAGGCCGTGTATCCGCCAACACCACCAACACCACCAACAACACCGCCACTGCTGCTGCTGCTGCTGCTGCGGTTTATCCCCCCAGTCCTCTCCTGCACGGCACGAGCCTGAGCTGCCACCGGGCCACCCATCTCCGGAGCCCTGCCCGTCTTCTCACTCTCTTCCTCGGCTGACGGCGAGGGTCCCCAGTTCACAGTGGTGGTGGAGTCCAGTGCGGCCAAGGCAGCGTATTTGTCTCCTCCTAGGTCGAGGGTGTCGGGTAGGCTTGCGGGTGGGGCGGGGGCGGGGGCGGGGGTGGGGGTGGGGGAGGGGGTGGGGTGTTGGGAGAAGGGGTTTGTGGTACTGGTACCTCCTGGGTGGTTAGCGGGGGTGGGTGGGAGTTCTCTTGGATTCTGAGGCGTGTCTGGAAGGGAGAGAGAAGATGATGGTGTGTGTGTGATTTGGGTCAAGGTGCTTGTTTGTTTGTGGTTTTAGTTTTTATTCTGTGAAAGCAAACAGACCATACACACACACTCACGCACGCACGCACGCAAAAACATACACACAGACTTACACATACACACACAGGGACACACACACGCGCGCACGCATGCACACATACCCCACACAGTGAAACACACACACAGTGAAACACACACACACACATACAACCCCCCCTGCCCCCCACATGCACACACTCACAACCTCTCCTACCCCCTACCCCCCTCCCCTTCCCTCCCCCACCCCTACCCTTCACCCACCCACCCCCACACACAGTCACACACACAGTCACACACAGTGACACACACACACACACTCTCCCCCCCTACACACAGTCACACACAGTGACACACACACACACACTCTCCCCCCCTACACACAGTGACACACACACACACACACACACACACACACACACACACACACACACACACACACACCACACACACACACTCTCCCCCTCCCTACACACAGTCAAACACACGCTCCCCCTACTCACCCACACACCCACCCTACCCCCACACCCACACACACCCCTACCCCCACACACACTCACAAGCCCCCCTCCCCCCACCCCCTCTCCCCACCCCCCCTCTACACCCCCATCCCCACCCCCACACCATTCCTTACCAGTTCTGCCCACAACCTGACCACCACCACTACGCAGATGACCTTGAGAAGAGACGCCGCGACCTTCAACCTGGGCGGCATCTCCAGGACCTCCCGGGGACGTCTCCGCAGCCTCACCAGCCTCTCCTGCACACTGGGAGGCATTCCAGTCGATGGAGGTGGAAGGGGCCGAGGCTTGAGGGTCGCTGAAGGCCGAGTCCAGGTGAGCCAGAGCCGCGTACTTGTCCCCGAAGTCCTCCTGAAAGTCGTCCTGAAGACGCTTCGGGGTGGACGGGGTTTGGGGCGGGGTTGGGACACCTCCTGAGGGGAGTCTGCCGGCGTTCGGTGCCAGCGGTTGAGGTTGAAGAGGTTCTGAAGAAAGAAAAAGGTGAGGTGATTTTTTTTGTCTGTTTAACTAGTGTAAAGATGTACCATAACCTATAAGGTCATAGGGGAGCGAGGCGTCAGAGACCTCACTTCTCTAGGGGCCAGCATATTGAGGGCGGCGCCCATCTCCTCTCCCTCGCTGCTTTACCTTCCCTGACCCTATAGAGGCAGGTACCCATTGCCAGCTGGGTGAACTGGGGGACTGTACTGAAGCCAAGGCGCGCAAACGGTCATCCATCCAAATGGTAACCACGCCCGATGCTGCTAAACCTTAGCTGGGGGCAAAGCGAGTGCTCTGACCACTGAGCTATCCCGTCCCCATTTTAGCTAATGTAGTTTTGTTAAATTCTGTTGCTACTATCGAATTAGAGTATTGAAGACAAAATAAAATAGATGGGGAGTGGTGGAGGTGGGGGGTGGGGGTAGTAGGAAGAAGATGAGGAAAATGGGTGAGATGGTTGTGTGTGTGTGTGTGTGTGTGTGTGTGTGTGTGTGTGTGTGTGTGTGTGTGTGTAAATTAAACAAAAGAAAAGTAACACACCCCTCTCCAAAACACACAACATACACACACAAACACACACACACACACACACACAACACAACACACACACAAACACACACACACACACACCACACACCACAACACACACACACATACACACACACACACAACACATACACACACTTACACACACACACACACAACCACACACAACACTACACACACACACACACACACACACTACCACACACACACACACACCACCACACCCACACACACACACACACACACACTACACCACCACACACACACACACCACACACACCACCACCACACAACACACACCACCACCCCACACACACCACACACACAACACACACACCACACACACACACACACACCACACACACTACACACCACACAACACACACCACACCACACCACACACACACACACACACACACACACACACACACACACACACACACACACACCACACACACACACCCCACACCCACACACACACACACACACCCACACACACCAACACACAACCACACACACACACACACACACAAACACACACACACACACACACACCACACCACACCACACACACACACACACACACACCCACACACACACACACACAACACACACACTACGCACTACCCACACACACACCACACACACCACATGACAGACACCACACACACCACTACACACCCACACACACACCACACACAACACGCTCATCCACCACTCACTCATCCACTCCTCACTCATCCACTCATCATCACTCACCACATCCATCACATCACAACGTCATCATCATCATCCCCATCACTCATCATCACACTACGCATACAATCATCATAATCAGAATCGAGTCATGCTTCGTGCCCCTTCTCAGTGTTGGTCACTCCGTACACATCATCATCATCGTCATCATCATCGTCATCATCATCATGTTCTTTTTGTTCTTGTTCTTCTTCCTCCGAGTCTTTTTCATCTCCGTAATCATTATTTTTTCTTCTCCTTCTTTTATTACAATTAAGATTATAGTTATGATCTGACGATGATAGCAATAATTATTACTAGCTAATGTCATAAGTATTATATAAAAACCGTTGATAACTATGGAGTAACTTCTCTCTCTCTCTTATATATATACATATATATATATATAATATAATATATATATAATATACATATATATATATATATATATATATATATATATATATATATATATATATATATATATAGAGAGAGAGAGAGAGAGAGAGAGAGAGAGAGAGAGAGAGAGAGAGAGAGATGTTATAGTGAAAAGACGTTAAATCAAAAGAACGAACGACCCCCCTTCCCCCCACCACACACACACACACACACACACACACACACACACACACACACACACACACACACACACCACACACACACACACACACACACACACACACACACTAATATCACTGAGAGTGAACAGACGTAAAATCGAACACACACACACACACACACACACACACACACACACACACACACACACACACACACACACACACACACACACACACACACACACACATCTACCTTGGCTTTGAGTCGTGGCAGCATTAACATTGGCAGCTGTGACAGCAACAGTATTCGCAGGAACAACAGCAGGAGCAGGAGCAGCAGGAGCAGCAGGAGCAACAGCAGGAGCAGACACCTGCAGCTTGTTGATGGCAGGCAAGGACGTGGTGCTGATCTTTCTCACCGCGGCAGTCAGAGATCGCTGAATCTCCTCAGGTGCGGAGCCGGTGCTGCGCCGCACTGGACGACTGAGCTTTAACGTGGAGACAGATAGCAGGGACAGTTGTCACTGAGCTTTAACGTGGAGACAGATAGCAGGGACAGTTGTCACTAGCTTTAACGTGGAGACAGATAGCAGGGACAGTTGTCACTGAGCTTTAACGTGGAGACAGATAGAAGGGACAGTTGTCACTGAGCTTTAACGTGGAGACAGATAGCAGGGACAGTTGTCACTAAGCTTTAACGTGGAGACAGATAGCAGGGACAGTTGTCACTGAGCTTTAACGTGGAGACAGATAGCAGGGACAGTTGTCACTGAGCTTTAACGTGGAGACAGATAGCAGGGACAGTTGTCACTAGCTTTAACGTGGAGACAGACAGCAGGGACAGTTGTCACTAGCTTTAACGTGGAGACAGATAGCAGGGACAGTTGTCACTGAGCTTTAACGTGGAGACAGATAGCAGGGACAGTTGTCACTAGCCTTTAACGTGGAGACAGATAGCAGGGACAGTTGTCACTAGCCTTTAACGTGGAGACAGATAGCAGGGACAGTGTCACTAGCCTTTAACGTGGAGACAGATAGCAGGGACAGTGTCACTAGCCTTTAACGTGGAGACAGATAGCAGGGACAGTGTCACTAGCCTTTAACGTGGAGACAGATAGCAGGGACAGTTGTCACTAGCCTTTAAGACAGGCGGCAGCTCGTTATCAGGCATATCTAAAGAATTGTTGGACTAGTTTTTAGGGCGCCAACATGGTATGACTTGAGGTTACCACAGTCCCTGAATCGAATGTCTCCGCTGGGCTTGTAATATAACTTCAACAACAACAAGGTTATTAGGCTTTTGTTGTCTGTTTGTTTGTCTGTTTGTTTGTCTGTTTTTCTGTCTGTTTGTTTGTCTGTTTGTTTGTCTGTTTGTTTGTCTGTCTGTCTGTTTGTCTGTCTGTTTGTCTTTGTTTTGTCACGTTGCAGGAATAGTTGTCACGACCTGACTTACAGCAGGGTGTCTTTTCGCTTGTGTCTTTCTCTTTAGCCTTCTTTCAGGGTCTTGCTACTATGTGGTGACTTTAAATAACAGATATGACTAGGATACAGAAAATCAACACACAGAAAGGAAGAACGAACAAGAAAGAAAGAAAGAAAGAAAAATAAAGAAATATCGAAACAAGTGTGATATACAAGAAAAAGGAAATATTACATAATTATTGCTAGTTCATCACAAAAGCCCCCACTACAAAACAATAAAAGAAAACGAACCAAAGAAAAAAGAAAAAAAGACAAAGATAAATAAAGACAGAAAGACATAAAATGTGTATGACAAATGAATATTTCTTTTAAAAAAATACACCAACAAAACAAAGAAAGAAAATGAACGAAAGAAAAAAAGGAAAGGAAAACTAGAAAGAAAGAATGAAAAACGAAGCATAGTTTATGACAAATGAACACTTCAGACAAAGCAAACAAACATAAAAACACAAGGAAGAAAAAGTGAAAGAAGGAAGAAAGAAAGAAAGACTGAAAGAGAGAACCCCCCCCCCCTCCCCTAGTAAAAATGATCACATGTAAATATTCATGGAAGCAAACAAAAAACCCACCCCGAAACCAAACAAAACAACGACAAAAAAGCAAAGAAAATGAATAGAAGACAGAATAAGATACGGAAAAAAGGAAGAAAGAAATATAGCAGGAAAGAAAGAAAAAAAAAGAAAGAAAGAAATAAACAAAAATAAAGAACGGAAAAAAGGAAGAACACTGACAAACAAAACTACCCACCAATAAAAGAGAGAGAGAAAGAGAGAGAGAGATAGAGAGAGTCTACACTTCATTCGTGTCAAGTACAAATACAAAATAAACACAAAAGGCAAAAATAATACGTTTGAGTTTGTGTGATATAAATGTAAATGTATATCATTCAGCTGAAATATTTTTAGATTTATTTCGAAAACAGTACAACGAAAAACCCTTTGAATATCTTAGTTTGGCTTTTGTGAGTTTTACTGTTGTATTTGCACATTTTTACCAAAGCAAACTGCTCTCCTTCTTCAGTCCAAACATCAGCTATACATAACAACAGCAGCCGAAGCAGCAATAGAAGGTAAAGGTAAAGGAGTCCCATAACCTATGTGGTCGTAAGGGGGCAAGGTGTCAGAGACATCAGCTTCTCTAGGGGCCAGCATATTGAGGGCGGCGCCCATCTCCTCTCCCTCGCTGCTTTACCTTCCCTGACCCTAAAGAGGGCAAGTACCCATTGACAGCTGGGTGAACTGGGGGGAACTGTACTGAAGCCAAGGCGCGCAAACAGTCACCCATCCAAGTGGTAACCACGCTCAATGCTGCTTAACTTGGCTGGGGGAAGCGAGTGCTCCGACCAAAGCAGCAAGAGGGAGTGAGAAAGAATCAACAGTCCATAGGAACTAGAACTACGACTACAATTTAAAGAAAACAGACAAGAGAGAAGAAAAAAAGAAGAAAGAAAGGAGGAGGAGGAGGAGAAGGAAGAATGCAAAGAAGAAGAAGAATGCAAAGAAGAAGAAGAATACAAAGAAGAAGAATTGCAAAGAAGAATAAGACGAAGAAGAAGAAGAAGAAGAAGAAGAAGAAGAAGAAGAAGAAGAAGAAGAAGAAGAAGAAGAAGAAGAAGAGGAGGAGGAGGAGGGAGGATGAGAAGAAGAAGAAGAAGAATGCAGAGAATGCAAAGAAGAGAGAAGGAGAAGGACAATAAGAATAAGAATAATGTGATGAATTCAAATAGTTCAAAGAAGAAGAAGAAGAAGAGGAAGCTCAAAAAAGAAGAAGAAGAAGAAGAAGAAGAAGAAGAAGAACAACAACAACAACAACAACAACAAAGACAACAACAACAAAGACAACAACAAGAAAAAGAGTAGAAAATCAAAACAAAACAAACAAAAAACTGAAGAACCCCCCCCCCCCCCCCAACCAGAAATTTAACAAAACAATAACACAACAACAACAACAAAGTCAGTCCATACGGAAGCAAAAGGTCGTGGGCGGGAGATGTTGACGTTAGGGCTGGAACTCATGGTGGCAGACCTTTAACTCCCTCTGGCACTCACACACACCAAACTTAAAATGACTTCAGCAGAACCAAACTACAAACTGTCCAGTTTGGTTTTTTTGCAGGTGATTTTCTACACAAACTACACCACACCACAGACAGACCGTGTTCCTACAATAATCACTGTTTTAAAAATAACACCAAACTGCTTTACAGAACCACTTTTCACAGGGGAGATAATAGAATCGCTTGTGTCGAATCTTCTTCACTTTTTGCACAGGAGAGAACACCACAGATGTCGTATTTCTGTATGTGAAATATTGTGTGCGATACACCAGTATTTATATCAGTGTTGGTGGGAATTCTCTCAACCTAATTGATGACGGAATTATCACATTTTTTATGCTCACTAACCTTGTCATAGGGGGCATGATGTGATAACCTCAATAATTATGAGTGGCGGTGTTTGGGAGGTTAGAAGTGTATCCACTTAAAATGTGCCCCCCCTGGCGAATTTTCTTACTGACATTAAAAGCTCAACAGAGAATTAGAGCTTCTCCATCTTGTCTGGAAACTTCTTGTGGAGTGCTTTGTACTGTTCTTGGTAAGGGAGTGCTGTTTGACATCCCAGTCTCTTCTAAGTTTTATTTACCTTTATTCAATTTATTTTTACTGTAGCTATTTAGAGTCATGTTTTCATTGTGTGTGAATATAAAGGGATGTGTCAAGCAGTTTAAAAAATAACACCAATTACTTTTAAACCAAGTCCACTCGCAAGTGGAATATAACAATCCAATTAACAACAACAAACAACTTAATGACACACAGCCCTATGGTCTATTTTTTAAGCAATTTTTTTACAACACCATCAGCAACAACAACAATAATAATAATGATAATAATGATACTAATAATCATCATCATAGTCATCATAATCATTAAAAAAATAAACCCACTAGGAAAAGTACCACAGAGAAGGGGGAACCATTATTTGATGCATCACCGGCATAACAGAACAGCCAAGTGAGGGATTAAAAAAAAAAAAAGTTCTCCTCTGTGTTATCCACCCTTGTGCCTTAGGGTGTAGGTCTCCCCAGTTATCGGACCTGATTTCGAGAGGGTGGCGGGCAACGCGGGGACAGAACAATCGAGAGGGAGGCAGGGAAAGAGTTAATTCGTACCACCCGGTTCCTGCGTGTATCAGGCTGTCCTCTCCTGCGATAGGCAATCAGTCAGTCAGTGAACTGCAGTACCACTAGTTACTGTCTGTCCTAGTAATGCTATCTTTTGTCATGGACAAAGGAGTACCCTGGTGTGTGAGTGTGTGGGTGGGTGTAGGGGTGGGTGTGTAGGCGGGTGTGGTGTTGGGTGTGTAGGGTGTGGGAGTGAGGAGATGGTGTGAGATGTTGTGTGTTGTATGTTGTTGGGGGTCTGGGTGGTGTGGGTGGGGGTGGGAGACGAAGTGTGTGTGTGTGGGGGGGGGGGGGATGTAGGGGGGGGGAGTGGTGTGAGGTGTGGTGTGTGTGTGTGGTGGTGGGGGGTGGGAAGTGGGGTGTAGGTGTGTGGGTGGGGAGATGTGTGTGTGTGTGTGTTGGGGGGGTGTGTGATATGTTTGGGTGGGTGGGGGGGGGGAGATGTATGTGTGTGTGTGTGGTGGTGGTGTGTATGTGTATGGGGGTGGGAGTGGGGGTGGGGGGAGATGTATGTGTGTGTGTTTGGGGTGGGAGTAGGGGTGAGGGTGGCGGGAGACGTACCTGTGGTGTGTGGGGGTGAGGGGTGGGGGTGGGGGAGGTGTGTGTTGGGGGTGACAGTTGGGGTGGGGGGAGACGTATGTGTAGTGTGTGAGGGTAGGGGTGGGGGTGGGGGTGAGGGAGGTGTGTGTGTGTTGGGGGTGGGGAGTATTATTTCATGTGGTAATGTTATCTTCTCATGGACAAAGGAGCGCCCTGGTGTGTGTGCGTGTGTGTGTGTGTGTGGGGGGGGTGTGTGTGAGGATATGGTGTGCGTGTGTGTGTGTGTGATCTTGCATGGGTGATTGTCTGCTGGGAACAGTGGTCTGAATTGTAGACAGACATGGAACTCTGCCCCCTTCAGGGGAATAGGCTTCAATCCAGCTGTTTCCCTATTCTCACCTGTGTGAAAAGGTGAAGGTAAAGGAGTCCCATAACCTATAAGGTCGTAGGGGAGCGAGGCGTCAGAGACCTCACTTCTCTAGGGCCAGCATATTGAGGGCGGCGCCCATCTCCTCTCCCTCGCTGCTTTACCTTCCCTGACCCTAACGAGGGCAGGTACCCATTTACAGCTGGGTGAACTGGGGGACTGTACTGAAGCCAAGGTGCGCAAACGGTCACCCATCCAAGTGGTAACCACACTCGATGCTGCTTAAACTTGGCTGGGGGAAAGCGAGTGCTCTGACCACTGAGCTATCCTGTACCCCCTGTGTGTGAGGACTATTAATTTTGTGTTTTGTATTTTGTGTATCAGAGCTTTACACCCCCTCAGTTTGATCAATACCTCCCTACCCCAACACAGAGAGACAGAGAGAGAGACAGAGACATAGACAGAAAAAGAGAGGGAGAGAGAGAGAGACAGACAGACAGAGAAAGACAGAGACAGAGAGGCAGAGAGAAACAGAGATATATACAGAAAAAGAGAGCGAGAGAGAGAGAGACAGACAGACAGAGAAAGACAGAGACAGAGAGGCAGAGAGAAACAGAGACAGAGAGATAGAGACAGAGAGAGACACAGAGAGACAGAGAGATAGAGACAGAGAGAGACAGATAGAGACAGACAGACAGACACACACACACACACCGACAAACTCACTGACAGACTACTGACTCTGTTGCTGGTTGTTACTGGTCTGGTTTGGCTACACCTTGCCTGGTAGTCACCTAGCTAGTGACTCCGTAATGACGGCCTACATACCTACTTTTCGGGGAAAGGGGGGGGGGGGGGGTGGGGGGGGGGAGGGGCAAGTTTGTTTGAAGCTTGTTCCGACCTATAGTTGCTATTGACCTTGCTTGCTCACTGATTTGTTTTTACTTGCTCACTAGATTAAGCCCAATTACTCAGTCATTCAGCAGTAGGTCAATCAATCAGTCAGTCAGTCAGTCAGTCAATCAGTCAGTCAGTCAATCAGTCAGTCAAGCAATCAGTCCCTCACTCACTTCCTCAGTGAGTCAGTCACTTAGTCATTCAGCCAGTCAGTCAGTCATTTTGTCAGGCAGTGAGTCAGTCATTTTGTCTGTCAGTGAGTCAGCCAGTGAGCGAGCGAGTCAGTCAGTCAGTCATTTTGTCAGTCAGTCAGTCATTTTGTCAGTCAGTCAGTCATTTTGTCAGCCAGTGAGTCAGCCAGTGAGTGAGTGAGTCAGCCAGTCAGTCATTTTGTAAGCCAGTGAGTCAGCCAGTGAGTGAGTCAGTCAGCCAGCTAGTCAGTCAGCCACTCACCCACTCACTCTCTCTCGTGTTAGAAAAATCGGGACTAGAATAGATTTGGCAAGGTGCATCTTCACAATTATGAGAAAAGGGGGGTGAAGGGTATGGCGTGACCATCTTGTGTGTGGCTTTATCCAAACTGTCCCTCATTTCTGAAGCTTGTCTGTGTTTTTATGGGTTTACACAGAGAGAGAGAGAGAGAGAGAGAGAGAGAGGAGAGAGAAGAGAGAGAGAGAGAGAGAGAGAGAGAGGAGGAGAGACAGACAGACAGACAGACAGACAGGACAAACAAAGAGAAGAGAGAGAGACAGACATACAAGAGAGAGAGAGAGAGACAGAGAGACAGACAAAGAGAGAGAGACAGAGAGAGAGGCAGAGATAGACAGACAAACACAGCGAGACAGAACTTTGAACTTTGAACTCTGAACTAGTTTAATGGTACTTCGGCCTTAGATCACAATACAACCAAACGGGGGAACGGGTAGTGATACAGGAACACGTTGATGAATTGAGAGAGAGAGAGAGAGAGAGAGAGAGAGAGAGAGAGAGAGAGAGAGAGAGAGAGAGAGAGAGAGAGAGAGAAGAGAAGACAGACAGACAGACAGACAGACAGACAGACAGACAGACAGACAGAGAGACAGAGAGACAGAGACGGAGACAGAGAGACAGAGACAGAGACGGAGACAGACAGAGAGACAGAGACTCATTACGGTGGCTGACTGACTGGCTGACTGTCTGGCTCTGACTGTCTGGCTGACTGACTGGCTGACTGGCTGACTGACTGGCTGGCTGACTGGCTGACTGGCTGACTGGCTGGCTGACTGACTGACTGGCTGACTGATATTATATACAAATCCTGGGCCCCAAAACTTTATTAGTTATTGGTGCAAGTCAAGTGATGGTGGCCTACATTGTCACGTTGTTATCTGAAATAAAACGTTATGTTGAGGTTAATATTATCACTGTCTTCAGCCACCGTATCAGCTCGTAGTATGCATAACAACTTGCAGTCTCCTTTAAAGGACAGAGAGAGAGAGAGAGAGAGAGAGAGAGAGAGAGAGAGAGAGAGAGAGAGAGAGAGAGAGAGAGAGAGAGAGAGAGAGAGAGAGAGAGAGGGAGGAGAGAGAGAGTGAGAGAGCGATGATCAGGCGGAGAGAGAGAGTGAGGGGAGAGAGGAGGAGAGAGAGAGAGAGAGAAGAAGAGAGAGAGTGAGAGGATGAGGAAGGAGAGAGGAAGAGAGAAGAAGAGAAGAAAGAGAGAAGAGAGAGAAGAGAGAGAAGAGAAGAGAGAGATGAGAGAGAGAGAATAAGAGAAAGAAAGAGAGAGAGAAAAGAGAGAGAGAGAGAGGAGATGAGAGATGGAGAGAGAGAGAGAAGAAAGAAACAATTCCTGAAGTCGGTATGTGGCTGGCTATGTGGCGAGGTGTTTGAAAAGAGTCACACAGGCAACACTTGTCATCCAGTGCGTGCTTACAGTGTCACAGTGATTCCCAGGGGGGATGATGAGTGAGACAGACAGACAGACAGATAGACAGACAGACAGACAGACAGAGTGCATAGTGTGGGTGACTCCCAGGATGTTAAGCTGGGGAACGCCCAAAAGCAACAGAAAAACGACTGACTGATTAAGTGAGTTATTCCTTTGACAATCCAACAAGCACTCAAACAAACATTTGCACCAACTAACTAACTAACTAGCTAGCTAACTAGCTAACTAATTCAATCACTAATTCACTCACTCACTCACTCACTCACAGACTGACTGACTGACTGATTGATTGATTGATTGGCCGACTCACTGAATGACTAACTCTATTGACAAACAAACAAAAAAGCTAACTCACTCACTCACTCACTCACTCACGCACTTACTCACACACTTACTCACTCAATGGCTCACTCAGTCACTCACTCACTGACTAACTAACAAACTAACTCAGTATCTAACTTATTTTCTCACCTACTTACCTATTTGTTTACCTACCTATTTACTTACCTACTTTCTTACTGCCTTACTTACATTTTATCCCGGTTTTGTTTTGGTTTTGCTTTGGGTCATTGTTGTCACTCTCACACCTACACAGCTTGGTGGCAGTCCTGGGTTTGCCTTTACAGTCGTTATTATTGTGTTGTATTGTGTTGTATTGTATCGTGTTGTATTGTATGGTGTCGTATCGTATCGTATTGTTATGTATACCACTTAAAGTCACAGAAGATTTCTCTAAGTGAAATTCGGGCTGCTCTCCCGAGGGAGAGCGCGTCGCCACAAGAGCAGCGCCACCCATTATTTTTTCCCCTTTTTCTGTCTCCATATTATGTATTTTGGTTTCCTATCAGAGTGGGCTTTTGTCTGTAGAATGTTGCCAGGGACAACTCTCTTGTTGCCGTGGGTTCTTTTTATGTGCTCTAAATGTGTATTTCACACGGGACCTCGATTATCGTCTTCATCCGAAAGGCTTAGTTGATTAGGGCGTGGATGCAAAGGGAGAGAAGAGATGGCTTAGTCTTGCTTTCATCTGTACAATCTACAGTTGCGCAGTTTTGTTCTGACATTTTGATTTGAGCCAAGCGACAGCCCTGATATGATAACTATAGCCTCTGTGGTCGGCGGGGATATAGACAATAATCATTGAATTAACTTACTTAATGGCTGACTGACTGATTGACTGACTAACTGACTGATTGACTGACTGTCTTACTATCTTACTTACTTACTGACTGACTGACTGACTTACTGACTGACTGACTTACCTACTTACTGACTGACTGACTGACTGACTGACCTACTTACTTACTTACTATCTTACTTACTATCTTACTGACTGACTGACTGATTGACTGACTGACTGGCTGACTTACTTACCTACTTACTTACGAACTTACTTACTGACCGATTGAGTGACAGTCCGACTGGCTGACCGACTGACTGACTGATTGACTTATTTACTTACTGACTGACTGATTAACTGACTGACTGACTGACTGACTTCCTTCCTTCCTTCCTTCATTCCTTCCTTCCTTCATTCATTCATTCCTTCATTCCTTTCTGATTGCGTTTTTTGCTTCGTGTCTGTTCATCTCTATCTGCCTCTGGGGTAATCTTGTTTAGCCCCCCCCCCCTCTCTCTCTCTCTCTCTCTCTCCTTTTCGGAAGAATAGGCCATTGTGTGCGGGTGGGAACGCATGACAAACTTTACAAAACTGTATACACACGGGGACTAGATGTAAAAAGAAAAGCACATGAGTGCTTATTCCTTTATCCTCAAAATAGAAGAATAAAGAATCTCTCTTCATCTCAAAACAAAACAAAAAACGTGAATACATAATATGTAACCTTGGAAATAAAGATCCCTCCTCCTCCTCCTCATCATCATCATTATCATCATCATCATCCTCACTCACTCTCTCTCTGTCTCCCCCCCCCCCAAAAAAAAAAAAAAAAAGAAAAAAAAGAAAAAAAGAAAAAGAAAATAAGAATTCATTTTCATTTCCGTAACCCTTGCAAATAAAGATCCTCTTTCTCCTCCCCCCCCCTCTCTCTCTCTCTCTTCCCCCCTCTTCTCTCTCCCCCCCCCCCCCCCCCCCCGTCTCTCTCTCTCTTTCTCTCTCTCTCTCTTTCAGATCGGTAGGTAGGTATTCAAGGGTGGCAAAGTCCACCCACAGTTGTGGTAAACACTTACTGATGCAGACGACGACAGCGATTAGATAATCATCAGACCTCACAGGTTTGTACAAGGTGTAAGCGCGCACCATGACGTCAATCATCAGTATTTCGTCACAAAAACTAATGACGCAGTAGCTCACAGAGGAAGGGCATTGTACAAAAGTAAGGGTGAGAGGTTTGTCTATTTATTTATTTATTCTTCTTTTATTTTTGAGAGAGAGAGAGAGAGAGAGAGAGAGAGAGAGAGACAATGACAATGACAATGACAATATTCATAAAAGGCCTTGGCCCCATTTGAAGGGGTATACATCATTGGTAATGGTTTGTACATCCGCACCTAAGTCCTGTACCTCCAACACATACATAACAGTTTTGCAATCTAAAGGTAATCATGACATCATCGTTTCTCTTCTTTTGAAAGACTTATGCAAGTACATAGCAACATTTCGTATAGTGTTTACATTGGTGGAGGACAAAAGTAAGACTAATCTAAATAGTGCAGGTCTCTTATAAAACTTAGAAGGAATGTATTTTGTTCTTAAATCTTCCAGTGCTGGGCGACAGAAAACAAAGTGTACCTCATCTTCTCTATACAGTTTACACATGGGGCACGTCATATTTCTGTCATATATTTTATATCTTAAATGATGTACCATCATATCGGTGACCCCAAAACGAAACTTGGTCAATACACACCTTACAAACTTATTCATATTCATGGTTAGGTATGTTTCAACAAGGTGATTTGCTTTGAATAATTTATATAAAGAAAATCTGTCGCTGCTTTGAATGTGGCTCTCCCAATGCTGCCATCTACAATCTATGATAGGTTGTTTAAAGGAGGCCAGAAAACTCTTGACACACCCAACACCCTGATTAAGCCACACAAATGCAAAACCATTGATGAATCTTTGAATGAATCTTTAGCTTTCAAGGGCAACAGAATAAGCATGGGCATACTTTTTTTTTTCATCCGTCCCTTGCCCTAAGTCAAGTCAAGTCAAAAACACTTTAATCACCCATGAAGGGCAATTACAATACTGACAGGCACATTGATCCGTATAATTATCTCAAAAGACACAAGAAAAATACTTTTAAAATTGGCATGAGCATTCCAAGATAGCTTCAAAAAAAGTCACACACACAAACCCCTCGCGCGCGCGCACGCGCGCGCACACACACCACACACACACACACACACACACACACGCACGCACGGCGTACGCGCGCACGCATACACACACACACACACACACACACACTAACACACACACCACACACACACATTCACACACACACTCCAATGTAGGAATACAATGTTATAAAATCCATTGATTGGAAAAGACATATAAACTTATTATTTACAAGTGCACGCTCGCGCGCACTCACACACGGACGTACACCCATACACATTATATGATCACAATTCTATAAAGACTATTGACTAGTAAACACACACACACACACAAACACAAACACACACACAAACACACACGCACACACCACACACACACACGCACGCACGCACGCACACACACCATAATGACCATTGACTAGTAAAGACATAAACTTACACACACACACACACACACACACACACACACACAACACACACACACACACCACACAATTAAAAATCATTTAAGCCAAAAGTAAGAGACAGAAGTACTTATTTTCATCCCCCCCTCCACACACACACTTGACAATCAGGGAGGTATATCAGAGAATGTAAAACTGTTTGGTCAGTGCTGTTTTGAATTTAGAATTCGAATGACCACTGGAACAAAACAAATTCTTTTTCTATTTGTTTTACTGTTAGAGCACCGAAAGCGGCGTCCTGAAGGCAATAACTGAAATTCTGAAAACATAGCATGGGATGGATCAGCCAAGATGGCAGTCGCTTTGCGCACAAGCTGCTGATCGCAGTACGACTTGAGATCTCTTTGTTCTTATGCAATTATTTTTGAGCAGATTCTAACAATTCTCCGAAGACTTATCTTGTTTTTAACACTAAGGTTGTTGTAGCAACAGATGAAAGCAAAACTTAGAACACTTTCTATGTAGGACTTGTAGAACAAAGAAAGAATCTTTTTGTCAACAAAAAATGAGTTCAGCTTCCTTAGAAAATACATCCGTTGTCCCTTTTTGACAATAGCGTCAGTGTTAGCATCTCAGTTTAATTTGTGATCAAAAACAATTCCCAGATACTTGTACTTCGAAACATTTTCAACTTCTTGACTATGGATTTTAACATGCTCAGAAGTGTGACCCGATCTTCTGAAATCGATAGGAAGATCTTTAGTTTTAGAAACATTTAGCTCCAGATATGCCTCATCATACCAATTGACGAAATCAGTGAGGGCTGGACCATGGTTTTGAACAGATCCAGATAAGAGAGACAAAAGAGCACTGTCATCGGCAAACTTTACAAGAAAGGAATTTCCATTGCTGCTTCTGCAATCATCTGTGTATAGAATGTACAGGAGTGGCGAGAGAACGCAACCCTGTGGAGAACCCGTACAGGTAAATCTAACCGATGAAGATATCTTATTGACAGGACCCAGCATCCCCACTGGAAAGGAGGGCGGGGTGGGGGGGGGGGGGGGGGGGCAGGAACAAATTGGAAAGAGTGAAACAAACATTGCTACAGAAGAAAAAGGAAGATATTTTGAAAGTTGGCCAGGAAATCTGGGAGATAAATGCAGAGGGAACATTCGTACATCAAACCAACAGCTCAAAGTGCACATGGTGGCGCCATGATCATCACTTGTCTTTGGTCTCCTCTCTGATAAGCAATGAACAATACAGAGTCATAGCAAAGGTATGTAGGCCTAAATGTACTGCAGGAATATCTGTTGATATATTGACTACAATGTATTGTGCAAAACTTTGTTTTCGTGACGTGCCCAGTTTTCAAATTCACAACCCCCGCCCCCCTGCACATACACAAACACACCTACACCCATCCAGCCACCCACCCAGCTACCCACCTAATATGCGCGCGCGCGCGAGCGCGTAATACATACATACATACATACTACACAAGCCGCAATACACAACCACACCACACACCACATCACACCACACCACTCCACACCACATACACCACACATCACATAAAACCCATCACTCACACATACGCACACCATACACAACACACAAAGCTAAACCATACACACACCAACACACATCACACCACATCACATACAACACACACATACACACTCAAACCACATCACACACCCCAAACTCCACACACACCCACACACACCACACACACCACACACACCACACCACTCAACACCACATCACACCACCACCACACTACCAATCACACCACATCACACCACACACACCAACATACACCAAAACCACACACACACCACACCACACACCACAACCACCACCACTACCCACACCACACCACACCACACCACATCACACCACATCACACCACACCACACCACATCACACACCACACACATCACACACCACATCACACCACACCACATCACACACCACACCACACCACACCACACCACATCACACCACACACACCACACACATCCACACCACATCACACCACAACTCACACCACATCACACACCACACCACATCACACCAATCACACCACACAATCACCACACACCACACAACCACACCACACCACACCACACCACACCACACCACACCACATCACACCACACCACACCACATCCACACACAACATCACACCACATACACCACACCACATCACACACCACTCACACCACATCACACACCACACCACACACACCACACCACATCACACCCACATCCACACAAACCACATCACACCACATCACACCACACAAAACAACATCACACCAATCCAACAACCACATCCATAACATCACACCACATCACACCACATCACACCACACACAACACACACACCACACCACACCACACACACACCACACCACATCACACCACATACACAACACACCACACACATCACACCACACACACAACATCACACCACATCACACCACACACATCACACACACACACACACACATCACACCACACCACACACAACCACACCCACAACACACACAACACAACACACCACACCACACCACATCACACCACAACACCACATCACACCACATCACACCACACCACATCACACACAACACCATCACACCCACACACCATCACACAACCACACACCACACACACCACACACACACCACCACACACATCACACCACATCACACACACACCACATCACACCACATCACACCACATCACATCACACACCACATCACACCACACCACATCACACACACACCACATCACACCACACCCACATCACACCACACCCACACACACATCACACCACATCACACCACACCACACCACACCACACATACACACACACACCACACCAACACACATAACACCACACACCACATCACACCACACACCCACATCACAACCACACACCACATCACACACACAACACACCACATCACCACATCCCCACACACACACCACATCACACCACAACATCACACCACATCACACCACACACCACATCACACACACACCACATCACACCACACACCACACACACCACACACCACATCACACACACACCACATCACACCACAACATCACACCACACACCACATCACACCACACACACAATCACACCACACACCACATCACACCACACACCACATCACACCACATCACACCACATCACAATCACACATCACATCACACCACACCACATCACACCACACACCACATCACACCACACCACAACCACATCACACCACACACCACATCACACCACATCACACCACATCACATCACACACCACATCACACACACCACATCACACCACATCACACCACATCACACTACACTACACCACACCATACACCACTCCACACACACCACACCACATTTACAACCACATCACACCAACACACACACCACACCACATCACACCACATCACACACATCAAACCACACCACACAACACCACACCACACCACACACTACACCACACCACACCACACCACTTCACACCACATCACACATTTTTCGCCTTGGTGGACACTGTGTTGGTGAAGCAGCAGGAAAGTGCACATTGTCCTCGTTATCAATTCTGCCTGTGAAAAGAACAGTGTATCAGACCCCAATAGTGGGTTGTGAAATCATGCCCTGACCTCCTGTATCCAAGTTTCTTTTTTTATAATTTTAATTTGATACCAGCCTGAACGATAAACCGACCTGATTGTCTGACCTTGCGTGACATTTATCAGATATTTACTGCGAAGCTGCCTTTCTTAAGTGCGAGTCTGTTGCCAACATGGCGTCAACTTCTCATGGTGGGACAGAGGGCATTTGGGCATTTGTGTAATGGCTTTCGTCATCGCTGGCATTGGCTATTTTCGAAATGCCAAGGCATAAGCCGCCATGGCGCAGTGGTTAACTCATTGTGTTACTGCCTCCAAGGTCGTAGGTTTGAATCCCTTAAGCGTTTAAAGGATTTGTCAAACTTCATTTGGCTCTGACATGCGTGGCACCTCACCAGCTTGCCAGTAAAGGGTACAACAAAAGGATGATGTCAGGGCACAAGGCAGGAGGAATCTGACCAAGGCAGAAGGCCTGGCTGGAGGGTGTGAAAGACATGCTGAAGACCCACACCACCATCCCTGCCCCCAGCCAGCCAGCCAGGCCTTGTGTCCAGCTTGCTGCCAGAGACCCTCAGTCAGTCAGTCAGTCAGTCAGTCAGCTCTTTCTCCCTCCACGCCCTAGACAATACAAGAGGACGGATACAGTAAAGCCAGCAAAGAGTCAGCTCCAACCCTAAGTGTTTGCCATGGGCTGAAAAGGAAAACTGAAACCACATGATTATTATTTGAGCAATCCTCCACCTTACCCATGTGATTTTGAGAGTGCTGCTGAGAGTACTTGACCCACACTGCAGGTGTCTGTATCTCTCGGGCCTGGTTGGTGCTTGGATACAATTATGACAGACGTCTTAGAATCGCCATCACCTATGACCTTGATGGGTGTCAGGGATCCTGAGGACACAGGGAGAGTTGCTGGACAGTGTCCTCCAGACTGGTCTGTCTGTCTGTCTGTCTGTCTCTCTGTCTGTCTGTCTTCGGCCTTAATTTCGCAGCAACACCAACACTACAGCCATGTCAAGGCCGGCCCAGTCTGTGATGTTAGTTCTGCATCGTCCAGTTATGCCGTCAGCGCCTGGGCTTTATCCCAGTTCTTGATTAAACCATTGACGCTGGGGGCAACAGCAAAGTGAGAGGCTGTATGACCAGTGGCTTTCTTTCCCACTCATGGAATTCCACTTTACAGCTTAGTCTTTAGTGATCGACTAGGACTCTCTGACTAGGAGGCTTGACTCGCACAGTCCTATGTGCTGCAGCCCTGGGGGCTTGTTGGCCTTTGGAGAACATCTCCTACGCTGACTGTCCTTATGCCCACTTGGCCGAGAGAGTGGGGATGTACTGTGGGCAAGGCATCTCCGCCATAATCAAATTTCTGCCCTATTTCTGAAACAGCAGCTGCCTCCTCTGCTGTTTTGGAGGTCATCGTCGGACACGACGGACAAACATCCAGCTCTTCACCTGTCTGCCCCTGCCATGTCTTCCTCCCTCCAGTGTTTACCCCAGGGTAGGGGGCGGCATGGCCTAGTGGTTAGAGCGCTGTGCTCGAGGTCTGCTGGTCTGGGATCGACCCTGGGTTCGAGCCACCGCTGAGACGCCCGTTCAAGGGGATTTCCCCCTGGAGTTAACATTAGTGCTGGCTCCACTCCCCTGAAAGTTCGGATAATGTATTATTTTAAGCCAAGACGCTGTGTGTGAACTTACTCAGAACATCTCGTGCACATATCAAAACCTGTTCTGCCTTCTGGAGGAGACTGCCATCTGTTGTGTCACTAAGAGCAGATGACAAGAAACATGCTGCTTCTTTGTTGTGCTCTTCCCCCCAGGTATAACTTGGAGGTTCGTTAAGTAAGGATGACATTTTATACGACGGTACTTAACCACCATTAAGGTAGCCGAATTTCGAGTTCTAAGCACCACAACTAATAAGAAGAAGAAGAATAATGATAATAATAATAATAATAATAATAATAATAATAATAATAAATGGAGCTTATATAGCACTATATCTTGCAAAGACAAATCAAAGCGCTTGCATTCAACCTAATCTTACACAGTGCACAACTGTGTGCATGCGTTTTTTTGTTGGTTTTTGTTGTTGTTTTTTTGTTTTTGTGTTAAAATATTGTCATCCGTTCCTTTCAGTAATAAAGGGCTTCTCTTCCAAAGAAGGAACAAGTTCTTAACATGTGCGCAAGATGTTCTGCGAGCGTTCACACACGGGACCTCGGTTTATGGTCTCATCGCAAGGACTTTAGGGGAGAGTGGAGTGGGCACTCTGACTGAACTAGCATTGTGGTCACATCACCCTCACTACCATTGACCATCAAACAATAGAAGAAAGTGGCCTCTGACTCTTTGGTCCCAGTTGCTCTGGTCTCGTGGTGACCTCAGATTCGGTTTCCCCATACACGTCTGTTCCTGTGGTGAGTTTGTGTGTCAAAGGCTTTGGGGATTGGAGGTTCACGTTGGGGAGGGGGGGGGATGAGGGGGGGTGTTGTTGTTTAGGGGAGGTTGGGGTGGTCACTACCCTGGGTGGGTGTCTCCTCAGTCTGGCTCCACAGCTGAGCTGATGTTGTTGTTGTCAGTTGGGGTATTAGTAGGTGGTGTCTTACACACAGACACAGACACAAACACAAACACACACACACACACACACACACACACACACACACACACACACACACACACACACACACACACACACACACACACACACACACACACACACCACGGTAAAACGTAACATGTTTTTAGTTTCATTTTGAGTCAGTTTTGATGTTTGTTATTGTTGCGTCTTTCTTTCAACGACAAGGAAGGCTTTATTTTAGTTTAACCAAATGTTTATTCAGAAAATAATACATCCTAAATTATGGATACCCATTAAAGGTAAAGGTGTCCCATAACCTATGTGGTCGTAGGGGAGCGAGGCGTCAGAGACCTCACTTCTCCAGGGGCCAGCATATTGAGGGCGGCGCCCATCTCCTCTCCCTCGCTGCTTAACTTGGCTGAGGGAAAGCGAGTGCTCCGACCACTGAGCTGTCCCGTCCCCGGAAACCCATTAGAAACAAGGACAGCTATATTGCCCTTCAGCAGCAAACACAAGAAATTAACAAATCTGGCATTTGAAAAAAAACAAACCAAGCCAAACAAACAAACCATGACATTATCGCAACAAAACAATTCTTGCCGACTAATATCACAACTTGTTGTGAAAAGACGTTAAATGAATTCGAACAATTCTTTCGAATGATTTATTATTCTTAATTTCGAAAAATGATTTTAAAAAAATCAAACAAACAAAACCAACAACAAAAAAGAAAATCCAGAAAAAACCACAACAATCGTCATAACAAATCAATCCTTGTGAAGGATCAATTTTCAATAAATGTCCACGCATGATTATGAGATTAAAAAAAACAACAACACTTGTCCCCATTTTCGTCACTGAGCCAATGTCCTTTGAAGTGTCCTCGCAAATCGAGCGTTTGTTTGAAATCCTAAAGACCTGTCAGAGATACTGACTGACTCTGAAAGAGATGTCAGAAAGAATGACTGTGGATAGCTTGCTGATTATCATAACAAGGTGACCTAATGACCCTATCTTATTATCATAACATCATCAATCGACCTCATGTAGACCAACATCATTTTCTATCTCTCCCCCCCCCCCCCCACCTCGCCGCCCCCTTCTTCTTTTTAAAAAACATCTCAGCTAGAGCGCCAAGGTTCACAAATGGTGAAATATTGACCTTTTTTTTTTCTCCACTGTTAAGGCAGCCGTGTTCCGTGTTCGTGGCTGATGTCTGAACACAAACACTAGCAGTGTGCGTGCCTTAACTGGTGTTAATAATAATAATAATATATGGAATTTATATAGCGCTGAATCTTGTAAAAAAAAACACAACAAATCGAAGCGCTTGCACTCAATCATTTACAGGCATGCAACTCTCCTTAAACATAATGACACTATGCTGGGCGAGGTTCCGTTGTGTGTGAGACAGCAGTGATTATGGACTGTGTGTCCTCACAGCCAGACCTGTGTTCTGTGTGTCTGTGCTTGTCTGCTTGCCCCCCTCCACCTCCCCCCTCCCCCTCCTCCAGAGAGACAATGACAATGACAATGACAATTTTTTTTATTTCGAAGATAATGAACAAGCACTCATGTGCTTTTTTTTTTTTACATCCAGTCCCCGCCCGTAGGGATACATCTTAATAAATAACCCAATACTCATACTCTCACACAGTAGAAACAAAGGGAAATAACCCTTAAGAACCCAAACAAATCAAAGAAAACCCCAAATCAATCCCCCAAAAACGCTCCTCCCCAAAAAAACCCAACAACAACAACAACAAAAAACAACAACAACAAACAAACATAAACAAAACAAAGCAAAGAAACAAACAAAAGAAAACGAAAGAAAAAACCAAACAAAAAAAAAAAAAACGAAAAGAGAAAAGAAAAAAAGAAAAACAAACAAACAAACAACAACAAAAGAAAACCAAGAAAAAAACAACCAAACTTATAAAGTCATAAAAATAAACATCTACACATTGTAAAATGGTACACATAGTTGTTACATGTAAAAATAAGATATTGAAATAGGGCGTTCATTAAAACTCAAGTACAGCCGACAAGCCCCAAAAAAATATTGAAAATATAAGAGAGAGAGAGAGAGAGAGAGAGAGAGAGAGAGAGAGAGAGAGAGAGAGAGAGAGAGAGAGAGAGAGAATTAATGAATCTTTATTTTTGAAGGGTAACAGAATAAGTATGCGCATACCTTTTTTCTTCCGGCCCTTGCCCTGATTAGGGACTATCAACAAAACAGGTAAAAATCTTACTACAACAACGACAATATGATTTTAAAAAGTATATATATTTAACATTACACAATCCCTAACTGACTTGAGCATTAATTTCAAGAGATACATAGATCTTTTTTTTCGAAAAGAGATATTATGTTGATAAACATATAATTTTCAAATAAATCAAACATGAACATGAAAACTGATACATTAACTATAATTAGGTAATATGGATAAAGTAAAATAGAGGGGAGACAGCAAGAAGAGAGAGAGAGAGAGAGAGAGAGAGAGAGAGAGAGAGAGAGAGAGAGAGAGAGAGAGAGAGAGAGAGAGAGAGAGAGGAGAGAGAGAGAGAGAGAGAATGGTTAGTTCTTCAGTTTAACGTCCTTCCACTAATTAGTGATATCAGACGGGAAAGTGGAAGTGTGTGTGTGTGTGTGTGTGTGTGTGTGTGTGTGTGTGTGTGTGTGTGTGTGTGTGTGTGTGTGTGTGAAGTCAAGTCAAGGCAAATGATCTTTATTAAGGATAAAAGATTAAATTTATACAACTTTTTTTCATCCTGCTCTTACACAAACACAAGAAAATTGACATATAAAAGCATTCAAATTACAATGTTGATACATGTTGAAAACAAAAATATATGGGGATTTTTAAAAATGTATAAATCCAGACTAACAAAACATGATAAAGCAAATCAAGACAGTATAACACAAGCTCAAGTCATACAGACAAATGAAGAAAATGCAAAAGAACAAAAGGTAGGAATAACAACAAAGCAGCTCGATGTAAGGTAACCTAGAGTATAAACGTGGACTTACAATTTGTCCATCAGATGTGTGTGTGTGTGTTTTGTGTGTGTGTGTGTGTGTATGTGTGTGTGTGTGTGTGTGTGTGTTTGTGTGTGTGTGTGTGTGTGTGTGTTTTGTGTGTGTGTGTGTGTGTGTGTGTGTGTGTTGTTTGTGTGTGTGTGTGTGTGTAAGTAAGTAAGTCTTCAATTTTAACGTCTATTCCACTTTAAGTGATACCAGACAGCCCTAAAATAGGAGACTGAATGAAAGAGATGGATAGATAGATAGATAGATCTACTCTGTGTTGCGTGCGAGTGTGTGTGTGTGTGTGTGTGTGTGTGTGTGTGTGTGTGTGTGTGTTTGTGTGTGTGTGTGTGTGTGTGTTGTTTGTGTGTGTGTGTGTTTGTGTGTGTGTGTGTGTTTGTGTGTGTGTCTGTGTGTGTGTGTGTGTTCAGGGGAGGGGGTGGGTGGGGGGATGGGTGGATTGGGGTGAGCACATAGCTAATTATCCACATTAAACAACTGTAACAACTGTAAGAAACATCAATAAAACAAGAAAGTTGAAGGGAAAAAACCTAGCTTAAACACTAACTTTCCAATTCGTACAACTAGTAAATATTAATAAACTATAAAAATCTAACAGGATTACGACTTAATGAAAAGCGCGCGCGTGCATGTTTGTGTGTGTGTATGTATTTATTAATTATTTTATATCGAGGATAATGGAATAAGTGGTGTGGTGTGTGTGTTGTGTGTGTGTGTGTGTGGGGTGTGTGTGTGTGTGTGTGTGAAGGCGTGTATCATGTAGATTGAAATGTACACTTTCATGCTTTCATATATTTTTTGTTAAATGTTCCAACAATCAAACGAAAGGCAGCATCGAGCGTGGTTACCACTTAGATGGGTGACCGTTTGCGCGCCTTGGCTTCAGTACAGTCCCCCAGTCCACCTAGCTGTCAGTGGGTACCTGTCCTCTTTAGGGTCAGGGAAGGTAAAGCAGCGAGGGAGAGGAGATGGGCGCCGCCCTCAATATGCTGTCCCCTAGAGAAGTGAGGTCTCTGACGCCTCTCTTCCCTACGACCACATAGGTTATGGGACACATTTACGGTTACCTTTTACCTTTTTAGGTCGAACAAAATAACAATTATAAGATATCTCCAGTGAAAGTGGTATTTTCATGATAGAATTGACGCGATATAGGCAGAGGTAGTGGCAGGAGAATTCTTCGTAAAAATTGGTTATTCGGTAGGTTTCTTGAGTTAACTCCCTTGAAGCGCGGTCCTTTATGATTTTTAGTGACGACAAAGAAGGCAACAGTCTTCTTTGCAAGGGAGGCAATTCAAAGCATGGGAGACAAGCCGTTATGAAATTTTTGTGGTTTTAAAGAAGGCCACTGTGTTTTTTCTTGTCAGGGGAGAGAATTCAAAGCGTCTCTCAATAGCGCAAAGTGTATCGCTGATTGCAGAAAATAAACTGAATGTTTCGTTTTTGGTTTTGGTTTTTCGGATATTTACCTAATATGTTTGTAAATTATCATTAGTTGTAATATTGATCGTAGCATGATGTCAGATAGATTATTAATGCTTATAACCTGCCGGGTTCGAGGTGAGAGTGACAGGAGTCTTGCACACCTTGTAGTTTTGTTTAACAGAAAACAGCAGGTTATATAAATAAACCGGATAGGCATACATTTCCTGGTTGTAGGCCCTTAAGTTTTATTCCCATGAGAACTGTGGATTACGCTTTTGAGAGAAACAGTTATTATGAAAAAATGATGATGATGATGATGATAATAATAATAATGTAGTGTATGGAACTTATATAGCGCTGAATCTTGTAAAACAAACAAAACCAAAAGCTTGCATCCAAATCATTCACGCGCATGCAAGGATTAAAGCGCCCATTGATGAGTTAGTTTTGTTAACCTGTCACTTGAAAGACCATTAAGTTTGTCATGATATTTTTGAAGACGTGGGCTTGCCGGTAGTAAGTGCATTTTACGGATATATATATATATATATATATATATATATATATATATATATATATATATATATTTATATATAGTGTGTGTGTGTGTGTGTGTGTGTGTGTGTGTGTGTGCGTCCATAACCTACGTGGTCGTAGGGGAGCGAGGTGTCAGAGACCTCAACTTCTCTAGGGCCAGCAT
>CM054165.1:39255243-39292743 GCA_028751875.1 Rapana venosa
TGGGCGCGCGCGCGCGCGCGTGTGTGTGTGTTTAAAATTGACTTCAGGAAAGCTTTTGATCTGTATGAGCCATCCGTCATTTTTTTGCCAAAAAAACCCAAACCCCAAACAAAAAAACTATCAGCCTGCGTGCATAACATGTGTGATATATCACTCTCCATTTCTTCTTAAGAAACAAAACAGCTGAGCGTGTGTCTTTACGAGAGAAACATTCCACTGGGAAATTCAGTTCAAAACTGGAGTACCCCAAGGCAAAGTGCTGGGCCCATTCTTGTTCCGCTCCAATTCATCAGTGACACATGCTTGTTAGCTCCGAAACACAAACCTTGCAACCCGTTGATTTATTAGCAGGGTCCACTTCTGCAGACAAGATGATGCAATCTTCAAACCAGTGAAGCATATCTGCGACATTGTCTTTGTTTTGAGTTGTGAAATGATTATAGAAGCAGGTCAAAATCGTGACGCTTTCCTTTGGAATTCGTGTGCTTTCAGGCCAATATGCATGTTAAAGAACCCATGGCCATGAAACGCACACACCCCGGGGAGAGCAGCCAGAATTTCACGCAGAGAAATCTGCCGTGACTAAAAATGGTGTATAATACAGTACAATACAAAACAAAACCATACAACACAATACAAGATAACACAGTACAATGCAGTGCAATACAATACAACGCACTACAGCACACTACAGTGCAACACAATGCAATACAATGCAATACGATACATTGCAATACAAGACAATGTCATACAATGCAATGCAATCCAGTACACTACACTACACTACAATCAAAACAAATCCAACACAATCCAGCACACTCTACTCCACTCAACTCCACACCACCCCACTCCACCCCAACCCCACCCCACACCCCCCCCACACCCCACTCCACCCCACCACACCCCACACCAACCACCACTCTATCCCACCCCACTCCACTCCACCCCCCCACCCCACTCCATCCCACCCACTCCATCCCACCCCACTCCACCCCCACCCCACTCCCCCCACCCCACTCCACTCCACCCCCACCCCACTCCATACCCACCCCACTCCACACCCACTCCACCCCCCACCCACTCCAACCCACCCCACTCCACTCCACTCCACTCCACTCCACCCACACCCACCCCACTCCACTCCACTCCATCCACCCACTCCCCCAACCCCACCCCACCCACCCCCCCCCCCCTCCACCCCCCACCCCACCCCACATCGCCACCCCCACCCACCCCACCCCCCCCCCACATCCACCCCAACCCCACCCCTCCATCCACCCCACCCACCCCAACTCCATCCAACCCACCCCACCCCACACCACCCCCCTCCACCCCACTCCCCCACCCCCCCCACTCCATGCCACCCCACTCCCCCCACACTCCACTCCCCCCATCCACCCCACCCACACCACACTCCATCCACCCCACCCACCCCACTCCACTCCCCCCACCCCACTCCTTTCCACCCCACCCCCCCCCCCACCCCCACACTCCAACCCCACTCCCATTCCACCCCCACACCACCCCATCCCACAAACCCCCTCCAACCCACTCCATTCACCCCACCCACCCCACTCCACCTCCACTCCACCCCACCCCCCTCCCCCCTCCACCCCCCTCCACTCCACTCCCACCCCCCCCCCACCCACTCCACCCACCCCACCCACTCCAAGTCTTTCACATGACTAGCGCCCTATTGTGACATGGTCCTAAGCAGGAACAGCATGGGAAGGAAGCATGTTGGCAGAAACATATGTGAGGGACAGAGTCCTAGCCAGAAAAAGAACAGAAAAAAAAAAAACAAAAAGCGGGGAAAGGATGCGTCACGATCACACACAGAGGTCAAGGCGGGGTCACCAATGGTACACTGACGTGACATGATTGATTGAACTGTCCAATCAGTCACAGAGAGATAGGGAGAGAGGAGGACAGAGAGAGAGAGGGAAGAAGAGAGAGAGAGGAGAAAAGGGAGAGAGAGAGGGGAGAGAAAAGGAGGGAACAGAGAGAGAGAGGGAGAGAGGGAGGAGAGAGAGGAGAGAGAGAGAGAGGGAGAGAGGGAAAGAGAGAGAGAGAGGGAGAGAGAGAGAGGAGAGGAGAGGAGAAGACGAGAGAGAGAGAGAGAGAGAGAGAGAGAGAAGAAAAGGAGAGGAAGAGGGAGAGAGAGAGACCGAGAGACAGAGAGAGAAGAGAGGAAAGAGAGAGAGAGAGAGGAGAGAGAGAGAGAGAGAGATAGACAGAGAGAGAGACAGAGAAGCAGAGACAGACAGAGAGAGAGAGAGAGAAGACACACACAAGACAGAGAAGACAGCAGAGAGAGAAGAGAGAGATAGAGAGAGAGAGAGAGAGAAGAAGACAGAGAGAGACAGAGAACAGAGAGAGACAGAACAGACAGAGAGAAAAAGGAAGGGAAAGAGACAGAGAGACAGAGAGAGACGAGAGACCAGAGAGACAGAGAGAAAATAGACAGACAGAGAGACAGAGATAGGACAGACGGGACAGAGAGACAGAGAGAGATAGACAGAGAGGGAGAGAGAGGGAGAGACACAGACACAGAGACAGAGAGACAGACAGACAGACAGACAGACAGAGTGACGGACTTGACATGACATGACATGAGTGATTGTCTATCACTCTGCCTGCAATTGATTACCTCCTCTCCAGAAATTGACATGATACCTGTCCGCTTCGTCAGTGTCCTCAGTTTCTGTCTTTCTTTGTTTGTTCGTTTGTTTGTTTGTTTGTTGTTGTTGCTGCTGCTGTGGGTTGTTCTGGTTTTTTTGGCGGGGGTCAGAGGGGGGGGGGAAAGAGAAAGGCACAGGGAAGGTTTGATGTGGTGGGGGTAGTGGTAGTGGTGGTGGTGGTCAAGTTAAGTCAAGTCAAATTTTTCTTTCCAGATGGTACATCAAATAAGCAATGCGACTGCTCCCCCCGCCCCCCCCCCCCCCCCCCCAACAATCCATTGGTGGTGGTGGTGGTGGTGGTGGTGGTGATATTTCTGTATAGTGGTGGTGGTGGTGGTGGTGTGTGTGTTGTTGTTGTTGTCTTCAATTTAACGTCTGTTCACACTGAGTGATATTAGACGAGGGAAATAGAAAGTGTAAGAGAAGTTAAAAAAGCGAGAGAAGGATGTGGAAGGAGAAAAGGTTAAGAAATAGCACCAGTGTTGGTATTTGGGGGGGGTGGGGGGGGGGGGGAAGGGGGAAACAAACTAAAAAAGTAATGATAATACTTTTAAACAGGAGCAAAATATAAACTCAACAATGTGGAAACATGAAATAACAATAATGTAACTACAATAAATATTCAAGTGGACTATGCAATAAACATCTGGCAATGGCAAATGCCAGCTTTGAATTTTCAAATACATTTTCCAGAGACTGTTCAGAAAATATAGGTAAAAAAGGTTTTACAATAGGGCACTCAAATATGATATGAGTATTGGAAATATGATCCCCACATAGACATCTTACATGTTTACAACATTTTGCATTTAATTTCATTCTAAAATATAGTGGTGTGTGTGTGTACGTGTGTGTGTGTGTGTGTGTGTGTTGGTGGTGGTGGTGGTGGTGGTGGTGGTGGTGTGGTGTGGTTGGTGGTGGTGTGTGGTGTTATTTTCTGTATTAGTGGTGGTGGTGGTGGGTTGGTGTGGTGTGTATGTGTGTGCTGTGTGTGTGCTGTGTGTGTATGTGTAGTGCTTGAGTGCGGCCGCGTGTGCGCGTGTGTGTATGTGTATGTGCGCGCGCGTGTATATGTGTAGTCAAGAGTAAAGTCGTATGACACTGATGAAAAGGTTGACTACATTTTAATTTTTTTGTCACATGCAGTGTTGTAAACGTATTTTGTTAATGCAAATTATATAATTATGTTACAGATGATTTTGTTTGCTGACATTCTCCACGTCCTAAGAGGGGTCAAAGGTGAATTAAATCTTGAATATTGAATCCGTGTGTGTTTCAACGTGTAACCTATAATTATATAGCAGCGTCGAGCGTGGTTACCAGTTGGATGGGTGACCGTTTGCGCGCCTTGGCTTCAGTACAGTTCCCCCAGTTCACCCAGCTGTAAATGGGTATCTGCCTCTATAGGGTCAGGGAAGGTAAAGCAGCGAGGGAGAGGAGATGGGCGCCGCCCTCAATATGCTGGCCCCTAGAGAAGGAGGTCTCTGACGCCTCGCTCCCCTACGACCTTATAGGTTATGGGACACCATGACCTTTTCACATCTATTCTGGATGAAGGAGTCATAGACATTAATTTTTTTTCGTTCCTCGGCTAGAGCTCCGAGGTTGACCAATGGTCAGATTTTGGCGTGTGTAGCCTCGTTCTGACCCAACATTAAGGATGACAAAATTTGCAAAATTGCATACACATGAGGACTGGATGTAAAAAAAAAGCACATGAGTGCTTATTCCATTATCCTGGATACAAAAGAATATATAAAAGAATAATACAAATGTCTACACACGACACTGGTGCTCATGAGTTTTTTGTATTTTTATTTATCATTTTAAAGTATTATTATTAGTTCCCACCGGCACACAATGGCCTACTCTTTCGAAAAGCGGAACAGGTTTTAACGTGTGCGCATGATGTTCTGCGTGCGTTCGCACACGGGACCTCGGTTTATAGTCTCATCTGAAGGACTTTTGGGGGAGAGTGGTGTCGGCACTGATGTTAACTCCAGATGAAAAAAATTCCTCTTGAACGGGAATCGAACCCGGGTCAGCAGATCCCGAGCACATCACGCTAACCACTAGGCTACCCCCCCACCACCACTCTCCCCCTCCCCCCCCCCTCCATCCTCCCCCCCCCCCCCCCCCCTCTCCTCCCCCCCACCACACTCCCCCCTCTCTCCTCCCCCACCACACTCCCCCCTCTCCCCTCCCCCCACCACACTCCCCCCCTCTCCCCTCCCCCATCACACTACCCCCTCTCTCCTCCCCCTCACACTCCCCCCCCCCCTCCCCCCCCACCACTCCCCCACCACACTCCCCCTCTCCCTCCCCCACCCACCTCCCCCCTCTCCCTCCCCATCACACTACCCCCTCTCTCCTCCCCCACCACACCCCCCCTCTCCCCTCCCCCATCCACACCCCCACTCTCCCTCCCCCCACCACACTCCCCCCTTCCCCCCCCCCACCACACTCCCCCCCTCCCCCCCCCCCACCCCTCCCCCCTCCCCCAACCCCCCCCCTCCCCCACCCCACTCCCCCCCTCCCCCCCCGGTCAAGTCTACAGACTGTATCATTGACTCGCTTGTCCCCACACTTTAAAAAAAAAAAAAATCCCCGGATGGAGCTCTACTTACTCTACTATTTTGGGCAGGGCCACGTTGTCTAGTGTCCTGAGTGAGTGTGTGTGTGTGTGTGTGTGTGTGTGTGTGTGTGTGTGTGTGTGTGTGTGTGGTGTTGAGTGTGTGAGAGAGAGAGAGAGCGAAGAGAGGAGAGAGGGGGTGTGTGTGTGTGTGTATGTGTGTGTATGTGTGTGTGTGTGAGTGTGTGTGATTGTGTGTGTGAGTGTGTGTGTGTGTGTGTGTTGTGTGTGTGTGTGAGAGCGAAGAGAGAGAGAGAAAATAGATGAGAGAGGAGAGAGAGGAGAGAGAGAAGAGAGAGAGAGAGGGGTGTGTGTGTATGTGTGTGTGTGATTGTGTGTGGTGTGAGTGTATGTATGTGTGTGTATGTGTGTTTGTGTGTGTGTATGTAAAGATGGACAAAAACCAGAAAGAAGTTAGTGATGTATGTCTCTCTCTGTCTTGTTTGTCTCTCTGTCTGTCTGTCTCTCTGTCTCTGTCTTTCTCTGTCTTGGCTGTCTGTCGGTATGTCTGTATGTCTGTCTGTCTCTGTCTGTCTGTCTCTGTCTGTCTGTCTCCCGTCTGTCTGTTCTTGTCGGTCTGTTCTATCCATCTTTGTCTGTCTCTCTCTGTCTCTGTGTCTCTCTGTGTCTTTGTTGTCTGTATGTCTCTGTCTGTCTGTCTGTCTCTCTTTGTCTGTCTGTCTCTGTCTGTCTGGTTTGTATGTCTGTATGTCGGTATCCCTTTGTCTGTCTGTTTGTTTGTCTCTTGTCAGTCTGTCTGTCTCTGACTGTCTGTCGCTGTCTGTCGGTATGTTGTCTTTTCTGTCTCTGTCGCCTCTCTTGTCTCTGTCTCTCCTGTTTTGTTGTCTGTTCTCTTTGTTGTCTCTGTCTTGTCTGTTTTTCTGTCTTGTCTCTCCTCTGTAGGCCAAATTTTTAGCTTGAGGTAATTTCTTAACATATTTGAACAAACCCGGCAACCCCCACGTATAAAATTTGGGCGTGGACAAACTGAAAGCCCAGATGAAGGGATCTTCCAGCTAAGTTTGGGGCGGCTTTTTGCGGCAATAACCCTCCTGGAAAAAATAATTTCATTGACCTCCCCAAACAATTTAATGGGGCAGCCCGAGAAAAAAGCAGAGGAGGTACCGGCGTCAGGGGAAAAACCCCACCCATGGACTCCAATGAATTTGGCCCTCTGCGATACAGAAGAGCACTGAAACCAACAGGTTTTCCCAAACCCCTAAAGAATCCCGGGGGGCCAACAATTCGTGAAAAGTAAATGAAAAGGCCAGAGAGAATGGACATGAAAAGGATGAGATCGAAAAATGCTAAAAGTGCGGAACGTAAAAAAGGCATACGACACCCTGAAAAAACCTCAAAACCCACTTAACCCCCAATCATCATCATTAAAAGACAGCCCCCGGAAAACCCCCTCACAAAAAAGTCAGTCATTAAACAGGTATCGGAGTATTGTCAAAATATACAACTACCCAATCCAACCCGACAAGAGATAAAAGAAAAGGAAGCAGCCATAAGAGTACCCCCGCCCATTTCCTATATGAGGGAAGAGGGAAAAAGCCTCCCCGTTTACCCCGTAGGGAAAGTCCCCGGAGCAGACAACAACCCGCAGAGCGCTCAAAACATGGTGGCGAAAAAAGTTTTTCACACATGTTACAGCTATTGTCGAAGATTTGGGAGACAAAAACGTGGCTAACAGAATGGACCACCACTCATTCTCTGCCCAAGAAGGGAATTCGCCATGCCAAAAAAAAGAACAATCAGCTCTCGCCCCGCAGCAAGACTGCTCAAATTTTTTTTGAATCGACTCAAGAAGGAGGGAAAAACACCCTTTCGAGGAAAAAAGTGGGTTTAGGGGGAGGAGCACAATAAAAAAATTTTTAACTGCCACTCCGTGGGAAAAAAATCTTAACATCGGAGACTGTTTTCCCAACTCATCGACTTCAAGAAAGGGTTTCGAAGAGTATGGCACGAAAGGCCCGTGGCAGGTCCTCAGAATGTTTGGCATTGAAGAAGGATAGTGCAAAAAACCTTTCAAGACTTTAAAACCTGCAAGCAGTGCGTCCTTCTGAACAATCAGGCGGAGATACCCTTTAAAAAGGGTTTGATTTGTTTCTTTAAAAATTTAGGCTATTTTAAAAAACCTACATTTTTATGTGATGAGATGATGATGATGATGATGATGTGAGAGTGATTATTATTTAAAAACCCCCTTGGGGTCCGACAAGGATGCCTGTTTCTTCAGTCTGTTTAATCTGTTTTGGAAAAAATTATGAGAAGCCCTCCCGGTTCCACTTCCCTTCCATGGCGGCAGACCCTAACAACTTCGGTTTGCGTTTACATTGACCTGGGGGAGTAACACACAGCTGAAAAAACTTTCGACCAGATTGAAACAGAGCGGAGCTTTGGGTGGGGGAGCTCGGAGAAAAATAAAGTATTTTGAACAGACGGCAGCCACTGCTAAAATTTTCATGAACGGCCAGCAATGGGGAGGAGACGTTTTAAATACCCTTTGGGGTACATCCAAAGGCGGGCGTCGACGAAGAAAACAAAGTCAGACTAGCCCTGGGAACTTTCCTGACAAAATCACCCCCCATATGGAAGGTAAAGGATAGTTTTTCCCAAACAAATAAATTAAATTTAGTATAACCAGATATGTGTTCCTGGCTTGCCCAATTGTAATCGTGTTCCTGAAGATGAAGCCACTTTCTTTTCTACTGCCCGGCATACACTGACTTGCGGAAAAACTTATCTAAGCAAGATTAATCTAGCATATTTCAGAAACGAGAGGTTATCTCTATTAGAGTCACAGGAACCTGAGCAAGTTGTACATTGGCAAAGTTTATATTCTATGCCTTTAAAAGCAGAAAATCTCAACCTATTTAGCAGCTAAGACATCTTCCAATTTAGGCGCTTTTGCATACCACAATAAACTTGTGCTTATTCGGCAAGGCCAAAGACCTGCCTGTCTGTCTGTCTTTCTGTATGTATGTATGTTACATCTGTATGTATGGATTTTTTTTGGGGGGGGGGGGGGGGGGGGGGTTCTTGGGGTTTTCTTTGGGGTAGTTTTTTTGTTTGTTTATTGTGGTTGTTTTATTTCCCCTTTTTTGTTGTTTTTTCCCGTTTTTTCTTTCTTGTTTTTAAGGAGCTAGTTACTTGAAAACAGGTTTTGTGAACTTTATGAATGGCTGCCAGTTGTTTGCATCTATCCATTCCCCCTTGTTTTATGGATCCCAAGTTTAACTGAACAATAACAATCATTTGTCATTGTCATTGGTCATTGTAATTGTTCTCTTTCTCTCTCTCTTTGGGTTATGTATTAGGGAAGGATGACAAAATTTACACAACTACATAGGGTACTGCATAAAAAAAAAACCCCATGAGATGCTTAATTCCATTATCCCCAAAATAAAAGAATTAAAAGAAAAAAAATCAATTAAAAAAAAATCTTGTTGTTGTTCTTGTTCTTGTTCTTGTTCTTCTTCGTCGTTCGTCTCGTCGTCGTCGTCGAACGTTTAAGCACCAAGTATTGTTCAGTAATATGAGGAAAATGCGTCTCGCTGCATTAATCGGCCGACAAGTCAGGCCCAGCACATCAACATCGGCATGGGATGAGAATTGTTAGCTTTCAAGTCTTTCTGGGGGGAAAAAAGGCAGGCTGCGACTGGACCAAGAAGGCAGAAAACAGATTAGAAAGGAGGTGACAGGAAGAAAAGCCAACAGGCAGAAACCAAGAGGGGGATAGAATGAGGAACTGTCAAGCTCGAATTTCCAGTAAGAGGGGTGCTGATCTATAACGACAGGCCCCCAATCACAATTCAATAAACAAAAATTCATCAAGATTGACACTAGTTTATTGCATTACCTCTTTTGAGCTCTAGAGAAACGGCAGTAAGCAGACACGTCAGTTAATGAAGGACGGATGTCAAGAGGAAGAGCCAAACAAGGGACAAAGAGACAATGATCATGAAAAACGAGTAGACATTGTCATACATTGTCAAGTCAAGTCAAAATTTTATATTTCCGATGGTTACATTGAATAAGCAATGCATTTGCTTTTTTTCATCAAGCCATCTATCTGAGAACCAAATTTTTAATGATTATACGAAATACTACAATTGATCCATTTTACCATTAAATTAAACCAGTAAAAAGAGGGGAAAATCGATTAAGGTAATACATTGAAAAAAGGTTTGACTGCCGCTTATAGAGATGGGAAATTACTCACTGTACTTTCAAGAAGTATACAGGGGTGTCTGAAAGTGATAAGAGAGAGACAAATACCGCAACAGAGTTTACATAATGATAGGAGAAATAGGCCAATAACTGAACAAGCCATCAACATTATGGATCTCAAAAATTATGCTATGCTATGCAAGGTACGAACAAGGAGATGTACCCTGTATCCACTTTCAGGCGCCATCGTGAGTAGGCTGCCCTTGATATGGATCTGGAATTTAAGGCAGCGGAGACGAGACAATGACATGACATGACAAATTCTTTTATTTCGAGGATAATGAATAAGCACTCATGTGCTTTTTTTACATCCAGTCCCCGTAGATGAGAGAGAGAGAGAGAGAGACGACCCCAGTTGAGGAGAGAGCGAGATGAGGTGGAGAGAGATGAGAGAGAGAGAGAGAAAAGAGGGAGAGAGACAATGACAAATTCTTTTATTTCGAGGATAATGATAAGCACCCATGTGCTTTTTTACATCCAGTCCCGCCTTTACGGATATATACGATAATAAAATAAAATAAAATAAAGCCAATAGCAATACACTTACACAGCTTACGGAAAAATATCTACACACAAACATCACCACAAAAATCACCGGAAAGAGAGAGAGAGAGAAAAAAAAGCAACAAGTAGCAACAAGTATAAAGAAAGCAGACAGAAAACACAGAAACAACCGGAAAAATAGCCAGACCCAAGAGCAAAACAAAACGGCAACACCAGGGGAGGAGAGGGAACCAACCGCATAGTCCCCCCTCAAAAAAGCAACAACAACCCCAAACCCAAACCAAACAGAACCAAACAAAGCAAAACACTATAAAATAAAGGAGAACAACCACGTAAAATAGTTTCATTTTGGGCTAAATGAAGGAAACGTTCAAAGTTCTTGTGCTTTTATGGGGAGGGAACAGCAATAGTAAACTACATGAAACAAATATTTGTAGAAGCAATTTGCATCCCATGCCCACCTCGTGCACACACACGCACAACACCACACCCACACACACACACACACCACAAAACACACACACCACACACACACACACACCAAACACACACGCACCGCACGCACGCACACCACACACAACACCACACCCCACACCACATACCCACACACGCGCGCGCGCCCGCACTCACACCCATTGCATCAATGTCAAACGATTAAAATCTTTTTGATATCATGTATAGTTCTAGAGAAGGACATCTGCATTTTGGAATTAGCTATAGCATATGTTGGTACGCTCAAAACAAGATATCAAAGAGAGATGGGAGAGAGATGAGTGAGAGATGACTAGAGAGGAGTCGAGGAGGAGAGAAGATGAGAGAGAGAGTAGAGAGCGAGAGGGACGAGTGAGAGATGGGAAGAGAGATTCGAGAGAGGAGCTGAGAGAGAGAGGAGAGAGAGAAAAGTAAGTCAAGTCCAAGCAATGATCTTTATGAGGTAAAAAGATTGAGTGTTACAACAACTTTTTTTTCATTCCTTACCTCACAAAGTAAAAATCAAGAACATTGATTTATAAAAAGCATTCAAAAGACATATGTTGAAGGAAAACAAACATATATGAGGACTCTGTGTGTGTGTGTGTGTGTGTGTGTGTGTGTGTGTATTGTGGTTTTTTTGTGTGTGTGTGTGTTGTGTGTGAATTGCTTTTGCATAATCTCCTAAGTGTGCTTATATGATATGTGTTTTTGTGTAGTTTAGTTACTATTGCTGTTGCTTTACCTTTAAAAGTCAAATGAATTTGTTGAGTTTTTTCTGTTAGCCAAATGATACTATTTACATGGTTTTGTTCTTTTATTATGGGAGGTTTCTTTGTTTTGGTTTTGTTTTAATCATTTTTTTTTTTTCGGAGGTGGAGGGGAGGATTATTCGGTTTTCCTTCTCCCCTTGTTAGTGTTGCTGCCTAATATTAGTTTTGCTTCGTGGTTTCTTTGCTATTTTTTGTTGTTGTTGTTTCTGTGTTTTTTTAAAATTTGCTTTCTTTTTATTTATTTGTTGTTGCTTTTCTCTCTCTGTTTCGGGTGATTTTTGTGTGGTTTTTTAGTGAATATATCCCCTGCCCCCCCCCCCTTCCCCGTTTTACCGCGTTCCGTGAGTGTATTGGAATGGGCTATATTTTTTTTATGATTCAAATTATTATCCCTAAGGGCGGGGACTGGACGTAAAAAAGCACATAAGTGCTTACTTATCCTCGAAATAAAAGAATTTGTCATTGTCAAAAGAAATTTGTCTCTCTGTTTTTTTTAATCTCCCCACACACGTCCTATGATTATTTCAAGCATTTGGGAATAAGAAATGCATAGTTTGACGGGATGTGTGTGTGTGTGTGTGTGTTCAATTTACGTCTGTGCACTTAAAGTGATATTAGACGATGGAGGCGTGTGGGGGGGGGTGGTGTGGGGGGGGGGTGAGAAGAGGGGGGGGGGGGGGGGGGCAGCATAATGAGAGAAGGGCTTTAGTAGAAAAATTACGTGTTGGTATGAATGCACATTAAAAAGACTATTCCAAACTATTAAAAACAGTATGTTGCAAAAAAACCATGGCAAGCAATACAAAAAAATAACAAAACCCCCAACCACCAATTGGAATTGTTGTGTGTGTGTGTGTGTGCGCGCGCGCGATTGTCGTGCGTGCGTGCGTGGCGCGTTCGAGCGTGGGCCGCGCGCGCGCTGCGCGTGGTGTGTGTTTAAAATGGACTTCAGGAAAGCTTTGATCTGTTTTGTGCCATCCGTCATTTTTTTGCCAAAAAACCCAAAACCCCAAACAAAAAAAAACTATCAGCCTGCGTTTGGGTGCATAACTTGTGTGATATAGCACTCTCCATTTCTTCTTAAGAAACAAAACACTGAGCGTGGTCTTTACTGGAGAGAAACATTCCACTGGGAAATCAGTTCAAACTGGGAGTACCCCAAGGCAAAGTGCTGGGCCCATTCTTATGTTCCGCTCCCATTCATCAGTGACACCTTGCTTGTTAGCTCCGAAAAAACAACCCTTGCAACCCGTTGATTTATAGCAGGGTCCACTGCTGCAGACAAGATGATGCAATCTTCAAACCAGTGAAAGCATATCTGCGACTTGTCTCTGTTTTTGAGTTGTGAATATGATTATAGAAGCAGGTCAAATATCGTGACGCTTTCCTTTGGAATTCGGGGCTTTCAGGCCAAGATGCATGTTAAAGAACCCCATGGCCATGAAAACGCCACACACCCAGGGGTAGAGCAGCCAGGATTTCAGCAGAGAATTCTTTGCACGTGGACTGTAAATTGTGTATATGACAGTACTTGACAATACCAAAACCTTACAACACATTACAAGGTTAACCACAGTACAATGCGCTGCATTTACAATACTACGCACGCACGTACAGCACACTACAGTGCAACACAATGCAATACAGGCCTTTGACGAGTGATCTGTGCACTGTCTAGACCAATGGTCATGGTATATGGCATTGGCTTTGACGTCTCGATCAGTCAGCGTCTTGCTTTGCTTTGAATTCTTATTGCATGCAAAAGAGTCAGAATACGCATAGCATATCTAAATTAAAAATAGCCATACAAATCCCATACACTCTAAACTAGAATCTCAACTCGACTAACATACACTATCACCTAATACTCTAGCCTAGCAGTAACTAAAACTAGATAGAAACACATCAACTCGCCTGAAAACAAATAGCAATGCACTCCACTAGCTCAACATTCAAATCGCATGACCTCAAATCGACTCGCACTACACCTCACGACACTCGCCATGCAAAACATCGCATCTACGCCAAGCCATCCCCCACACACCTTAGCATATAACATCCACTAGAATAGAAATCGAATAGACTACCCCCCCCCCGACTAGCATCTCCAATCCCCTTCGGCACATGCAACGACTAAACTAGCTACGACACCCCACCTAAACATCGCCTCTCCACCAACATTCGAGTAGCCAAAGAATAGGACTCGCACCTTAAAGTCAACCTCAAGACCTTCTCGGGACGTCCTGCCATCCACCTCGCTCCTCGCCATCGCAATCGCCTAGAACTACCCAACCCACAAACTCTCCCTCCTTGCACATCCCATCCTCATCCGCCATATCCCCACGCCTCCCCAACACGCACTCTCACTCGAACGCACCCAACTCCCCTACGCAACACTACCACCCATCCCCATAACCCATCACCATCACCGCTCGCCTGCCCACCAAAAGCCTCGGATCGCCTACCCACCACCACTCTCATCGCCTCCACACCCTACCCCCAAGACTGCCTCCCCACTCGCAACCCCTCCCAAACGCCACGCCACGCAATCACCCCTCGACTCCCCACCCCCACTCCAGCGCACATTCCCCTCACCATCTCGCCAGCCCTCCCAACCCATATACCACATCGCCCTGGCCCCACACGCCACCCCTCCCACGCCATCGCACGCCACACACCACACGCCACACCACCCCACGACCACTCCTACCCCTACCACACACCACACGCCAGCCCACCCTCCCCTCCCCACTCATGGAACCACCATCTCCACCCACTCCACTCCACGCCACCCCTCCCACCCATCTCCAGGCACCCCAAGCCTCCCCATACGCCACTCCACGCCACTACACCCCACGCCTGGCCACCCCCACGCCACCCCTCGCCATCCCCACTCCACCGCCACGCCTACCACTCATGCCACCCACGACATCCCACGCACCCACGCCACTCCCACTCCACCCCACTCCACCCCACGCACCCACACCCACCACAACAAGCCAGCCCTCCCCCCCCCAACTTCACCCATCTCCACACCCCCACGACATTAAACCCAATCCCCTCCCCTGCAACGCTCCACGCCAACCCCCACCCCACCCCACCCCCCCCCCCACACTCCCTCCCCCCTCCCCCCCCCCCCACACCCCCCCCCCCCCCCCCCCCCCCCCCTACTCCACTCCACCCACCCCACCCCAGACTCCAGTTTCTTCACCTGACTGCGCCCTATTTTTTCTGGACATGGTCCTAAGCAGGAAACAGCATGGAAGGAACATGTTGGCAGAAACATATTGTGAGGGAGAGTCCTAGCAGGAAAAAGAACGCAAAAAAGAACCAAACAAAAAGCGGGGAAAGGATGCGTCACGCTCCACACACAGGGTCAAGGTCGGGGTCACCAATAGTTACACTGACGTGACATGTTGATTGAACTGTCCCATCAGTCACAGAGAGATAGGGGAGAGCGAATACAGAGAGGGAGAGGGACCCAAGAGAGAGATGCGGGGAGAGAGAGGAGAGGGAGAGAGAGAGGGAGATAGAGGGAGGAGAGGGACAGCAAAGAGAGAGACAGAGAGAGAGAGGGAGACAGAGAGAGAGAGGGAGAGAGATTGAGGGAGAGGAGAGAGAGGAGGGAGAGGAGAGAGAGGGAGATAGAGGGAAAGAGGAGCGAGACAGAGAGATAGAAGAGGAGGGAGAGAGAGAGAGAGTGGGCGATCGAGGGAAGAGAGAGACAGCAGAGAGTAGAGGAGATAGATGGGAGAGAGAGAGAGAGGGAGAGTGGAGAGGGAGGGAGATAAAGTGAGAGAGAGAGAGACAGAGAGAGAGAGTGAGGGAGAGAGAGAGTGAGAGCGGGCGATAGAGGGATTAGAGTAGAGGACAGAGAGAGGAAACAGAGGGAGATGAGAGAGCGAGAGGGAGATAGAGGGCGACGAGAGGTAGATAGGGGAGAGAGGGTAGAGACAGAAAGACAGAGACAGGGACAGAGAGACAGACAGAGAGAGACACAACACATAGACAGAGAGAGACTCAGAGAGAGAGAGAGATGAGAGAGAGAAGAGAGAGAGACAGACAGACAGACAGACAGACAGGACGACAGACAGTCAGACTGAGGATAGAGACAGACAGAGATAGACACACGCATAGGCAGAGAGAGAGAGGAAGAGAGAGAGCGAGAGAGAGAGAGAGAGAGAGATGAGAGAGAGAGGAGAGAGAGAAAAGAGAGCAGATTGAGACAGAGGAGAGATGAGACAGACAGACAGACAGCCAGAGAGCCAGAGAGAGACAGACATGAGAGACAGAGATGACAGAGGAGGACCAGAGAGGAGAGAGACAGAGACAGAGGAACAGATGAGGAGACAGAGACAGACGAGGGAGAGAGGAGTGAGTTGACGGACGTGACATGACATGACCTGAAGTGAATGTCTATCACTCTGCCTGCAATTGATTACTCTTTCTCCAGAAAATTGACATGATTCCTGTCCGCGGCTTCAGGTCGTCAGTTTCTGTCTTTTCTTTTGTTCGTTCGTTCGTTCGTTTGTTTGTTTGTTTGTTGTTAGTTGCATGCTGCTGTGGGTTGTTCTTTGTTGTTTTTTTTGCGGGGGTCAGAGGGTGAGGGGAAGAGAAATGCACAGGGAAGGTTTGAGGTGGTTGGGGGGTAGTGGTAGTGGTGGTGTGAAGTGAAGTCAAAGTCAAGTCAATTTTATCTTTCCAGATGGTACATTGAATAAGCAATGTGACTGCTTCCCGCCCCCCCCCCCCCCAACATTCCATTGGTAGGTGGTGGTGGTGGTGGTGGTGGTGATTATTTCTGTTAGTGGTGGTGGTGGTGGTGGTGTTTTGTGTGTGTAGTTGTTGTTGTCTCAATTTAAACGTTTGTTCTCACTGAGGGATATTGAGAGGGAAATAGAAAGTGTTAACAGAAGTTAAAAAAAGCGAGAGGAAGGACAGTGGAAGGAGGAGAAAAGGTTAAGAAATAGCATCGTGTTGGGATTTGGGGGTTGGGGGGGGGGGAACAAAACAGAAAAGTAATGATAATACTTTTAAACAGGAGAAAATATAACTCAACAATGTGGAAACATGAAATAACAATATGTAACTATCAATAAAATATTCAGTGGACTATCGCAATAAACAATTTGGCAATGGCAAATGCCCAGCTTTGAATTTTCAAATACATTTTCCAGGACTTCAGAAAATGTCGGTAAAAAAGTTTTACATAGGGCAATCAAATATGATCATGAGTATTGGAAATATGATCCCCACATAGAAATTTACATGTTTACAAAAATTTTGCATTTAATTTCATTCTAAATTGTGGGGCTTTGTGTGTACGTGTGTGTGTGTGTGTGTGTGTGTTTGGTGGTGGGGTGATGGTGGTGGTGGTGATGGAGATATTTTCTGTATAGTGTTGGTGGTGGCTTGTGTTGGTGTGTATGTTTGTGTGCGTGCCTGTGTGTGTATGTGTGGTGAAGTGCGTGCGGCGCGTGTGCGTGTGTGTGTATGTGTATGTGCGCGCGCGTGTATATGTGTAGTTAAGAGTAAAGTTCGGATATAACGCTGATGAAAAGGTTGATACATTTTTATTTCTGTCACATGCAAGATGTTTTGTAACGTTTTTTTGTTTTTGTAATGCAAAATATATAATTCTGTTTCAGTTGATTTTGTTGCAGGACTCCTCCGCCCATTAGTTTCAAAAGGTGAATTCAATCATGAATCTTGGAATCCGTGTGCTTTCAACGTGTACTACAATTATATAATTATATAGCAGCGTCGATGTTGGTCTAACACTTGGATGGGTGACCGTTTGGCGGCCCTTGACTTCAGTACAGTCCCCCCCCGTTCACCCAAGCTGTAAAGACGGTACCTTCTCTCATTAGGGTCAGAGGTGGAAGGTAAGCGCAAGCGGAGAGGTGGCATGGGGCGCCCGCCCTCAACATGCTTGCCCCCTCTGAGAGCTGAGGTCTTGACGCCTCGCGTCCCGTCGACCACATAGGTTATGGGACACCTTGACCTTTTATATCTCTTTCTGGATGAAGGAGCATGGGACATTATATGGGAGTTTTTTTCGTTCTGGGCTAGATAGTTCCGATGGTTTTTGACCAAATGGGAGCGGTTTTGGCGTGTGTAGCCTCGTTCTGCCCACCACTTCAGGTACGCCACCCTCCGACTTCAAGGGATGGACGGCTGGCCGATAGCCTAACAGTGTTAGATAACCACCGCGCTCAATCTGACGACCCGGTTCGTTACCGTTCAAGGGGATATTTTTCCTTGGAGTTAACATCAGTGCCGACTCACTCTCCTCCCAAAGTTCCTTCGGATAGAGACTATAACACCGAGGCCTGTGTGCGAACGCACGTAGAACGTCTTGCGCTCACGCTTAAAACCCGGTTCCGCTATTCGAAAGAGTAGGCCACTTGTGTCTTCAGGTGGAGTAACGGAGTGACAAAATCTAGAAAATTGCATAACAGGATGGAATAGGATGTAAACAAAAGCACAGGACGTGCTTATTCATTATCCCTGGATACAGAAAAGAATATATAAAAAATAATTACACAAAGTGTCCACCACGCGACACTGGTGCTCGTGAGTAGTTTTTTGTAATTTTTATTTATCCATTTTAAAGTAATATTACTTAGGTTCCCACGGCACACAATGGGCCCTACTCGTTTCGAAAGCAGGAACAGGTTTTACACGTGTGCGCATGAGGTCTGCGTGCGTTCGCAACCCGGGACCTCGGTTTATAGTCTCATACTGAAGGCCTTTCTGGGGGAGAAGTGTGGTGGTCGGGCACTGTGTAGAGAGGTAACTCCAGACCTAGGAAAAAAGTCCTCCTTGCTGCGTGAGCTTTTTCTGATTGCTTATTTTTGTCTGTTTGTCTTATTTGTTTCCTCTTGAACGGGATTTCCGAACCCCGGGTCGTAGGCAGACAGAATACCCGTGAACAAATAACAAACAGCACATCACGTCTAACCTCTTGGTCCCCGATCCCCCCCCACCCATTTATCCACACATATCACATCGTCCCAGCAACCCAAACACACAAGCAACTCACTAACCGTAGCATCAAAACCAAACAAAGCTACTCTAAACCACTCCAACTACCCCCCTCTCCTAACCTTACCACCACATCCCGCCACTATCCCCCGCCACAGGCACCCTCCAATAGATCCACCTATCCCACACCCACCCACACCCCCCAAACCCCCTAGCCTAAACACTCCCTCCACACACATCCTCAAAACTCTCCACAACCTCCCACACGCCCTCAACCCTCAACCCACAAACCCCCAACCCCCTCACCACAACCTAACATATGACCCAAACAAACCACCCCAACAAAACTACCCACCACGCCCCAAGAGCCAAACCCACACAACATTAAATCAAATTCCACAACACCATGTCTCCACAAACCACCTCCGCCACCAGCCACTCACTCACTACCTCTTAGCAGACAAAACCTCCAACACACCATCCCACACGTACACACTCCCACTCCATCCACCACCCCCCCCGCTACCACCCATCCTCATAGTCCTACACCAGTCCACAAAACCACAAAAATAAGCGTAACCTATGAGAATCCTCCATATTTATCCAAGCACCCCCGAAAGGTAACGAAAAAAAACATAAAATCAAATAAAAAGTATAAATCAAAAAATAAATAAAAAACAAATAGTATAACATAGAAAAACAGTTACCCGCGGACAAACAATAATAAAAAGCAAAAATCATCAAAAAATAACAGCTAAACCAATAAATCCACAAAACACAGCATCGAGACAACAAGTAACAAGAAACACAAGCCATGAATTTAACGAACCCCATTCAAACGAAAAGAAAAAACAAACAAGAATAAAACAAAGAGACAAAAACAACTAAATCCATAGTCCCGCACAATTCAGTCTCGAACCGTTAAAATTTATAACAAAAAAAATCAAACTTACAAAGATGGTTACAAGAAAAAGCTAGCACACCTGCGTAAACAATAAACTGAAGCAAGATAAAACCAAGCATAACACGTCAATTCAAAAGCACAACCACAAAACGACTCACAAAACAAGACTACAAAGCAAAAACCAACACGAAAAGGACCCACAAACGATCACAAACCCAGGAACAACACAACAAAAATCTGAAACAAACCAAACTCAGTTCACGCTGTACGAAAAACACCTAAAATCACTCCAAAAAACTAACAATATCGAAAAAAAAAATCAAATGAGAAAAACCAAAATAAAAACAACACAAAAACCTAAAACAAAACAGCACTAAAACCACAATGCAAGAAAGACAAAAAAACGAGCGCACGATCACCAATCATATAGAAGAAAACGAAAAAGAAAAAAAACTACATCATCTAGCCACCAGACACCAGAAAGGACCAGAACCCTATCTACTAGGCCAAGCACAAGAAAAAATGAATATTAGAACCACGAAAAGAGCACGCTAAAAATACTTCTCTCGAAAAATAAGAGACAAAGCCCAATCACCAACACCCCAACCCTAAAAACCAACTTCCCACTCGCCACATCCCATATCTAACCACAGACGCATCGCACAAGCACAATAAATCTAGGAACACAGAACGACGAGAAGCCACAATCACAATAGCACAACACTAGACGGGGGGTTAAAGTGCCCACCTACAATATAGCACACGCCCCCGAGTCCCGCAACAACCAATCCCTAACGCACACAAATCTCGACCCAACCGACGACAAGGCCAACAAAATAAATATCGACACGACCAACAAACCGAGAAAGCCCCCTACTATCCGAGAACAAGGCAGTCAGCACAAAAGCAACATCACTCTCGCCACAGCGCGCCGCAAACAATACTATAGAAAAAGAAGCGACAAGAAACACTCCTATCGCACCAAAGGAAACATGAAACATATCACTCTCGCCCCTCCTAAAATATAGCACAACGCCAGACACCGAAACCAAAACATACTATAGCACACCCGAGGCAAGCGACGAACCATATTAAAGTATAATACTAGCACTACATCGAGAAAGCTACCATAATAATACTAGCCAAAAGAAACAACGCCACACGTAAGCGGAACCCAACCAAATCATCTTAGCCAAAATGCGCATACGAAACCAACTAACCCCTCTCGAAAACCCGAGCCAAGACGACAATCAATCAACGGAGCAAACAGTGCCCCCCACGCCAACTACTCATCGAACCCCCCCCCACAAGCGAGCCTCCACCTGTACCAACTAGGCCCTTCCCCCGCGACAACGACCCCGACACCCCTACTCATAGAACCAAACCAAGCACGCAACAGCCACCACCTTCCTCCTAGCCCCACCCCACCCCCCCCCCGCGACCATCACCCCATCCCACACGCCCACCGAGCAGCACCCACTCCCCCACCCACACACAACTCCCCCACCCCCCCCTCTCTCCTTCGCCCCACCTCACCACCACTCCCCCCCTCCCCCTCTTTCGTCTCCTCCCCCCCACCACTCACCCCCCCCCTCCCCCCCCCACCCCCCCTCCCCCTCCCTCGCCCCCCCCCCCCCCCCCACCCCCCCCCCCCCCCCACCCCCCCCGCACCCCCCCCCCCCTCCCCCACCACACTCCCCACCCCCCTCTCTCTCCCCACACCACACTCCCCCTCTCACACCTCTCCCTCCACCCCACTCACCCCCTCTCCCCCCCTCCCCACCCCACACTCCCCATCTCCCCCCCTCCCCCCGCTGTCAAGTCTACAGGACTGTATCATTGACCACTCGCTTGTCCCCACACTTTAACAAAAAATCCCTGGATGGCGCTTCTACTCTACTTACTTTACTGGGCAGGAGCCACGTTTGTTCGTGTTCCTGAGTGAGTGTGTGTGTGTGTGTGTGTTGTGAGAGAGGAGAGAGAGATGATTTGAGAGATGGAGAGAGAAGAGAGTGTGTGTGCTTGTGTGTGTGTGTGTGAGAGGGAGAGAGAGAGATGAGAGGATGCAGACGAGAGAGAAGAGAGAGAGTGTGGTGTGTTGTGTAGTGTGTGTGTTGTGTCCTTGTGTGTGTGTGTGTGTGTATGCCTGTTCGTGTGTGTGAGCCGAGAGGAGGAGGAGCGAGAGAGATGAGATGTGAGACGAGAGATGAAAGAGAGACTGGAGAGAGTGTGTGTGTGTTGTGTGTGTGTTGGTGTGTAGTGTGGCTGTTGTGTGTGTGTGTTGTGCGAGAGAAGAAGAGAGAGAGGCGTGTGTGTACTGTGTGCGTGTGTGTGTGAGAAGAGAGAGAGAGACTAGTCGTGTGTATGTGTTGTGTAAGTGTGTGAATGCTGATGTGGGTGTGTAAGTGTGAGTATGTGTTATGTCGGGTTATGTGTGGAGTATGTGTGTGTTGTGTGTGTTGTGAGCCCTGTGTGTATGTGTGTGTGTGAGTGTGTGTGAGAGTTCGTGGGTGTGTGTGTGTGTGAGTGTGTGGTGTGTGAGTGTGTGATGAAAGTGTGTGTGTGTGTGTGAGTGTGTGTGGGTGTGATGAGGTGTGTGTTGAGTGTGTGAGTGTATGAGTGTAGTGAGTCTGTGTATGTGCGCTGCCACTCGCCTTTGTGTGAGTGTGAGTGTGAATGTGTGTGTGAGAGTGTGTGTGTATGGAGTGGTTGTGGATCGTTGTGCTGGGTGTGTGTGAGTGAGTTTATTGTGTATGTGTGTGAGTGTGTATTGTGTGTGTGAGTGTGAGTGTGTGTGAGTGTGTGTGTGTATGTTGGTTGGTAGTGTGAGTGTGGAGTGTGAGTGTGTATGTGTGAGTGGTCTATGTGTATGGTATGTGTGTGTGTTTGTGTGTTTGTGTGAGTGTTTGTGTGATGTGTGTGTATGTATGTGTCTGCATTGTGCGTGTGTCGTGGTTTGACTTGTGTGTGAGAGAGAGTGTGATGTGAGTGTATGTGTGTTGTGGTGGTTGTGTGTTGTATGTGTGTGTGTGAGAGTGTGTGTATGTGTGTTGTGAGTGTGTGTGTATGTGTGTGGTATGTGTGTGTGTGGTGGGCGTCGCGTGTGAGTGTGATGGTGTGTGTGTGGAGTGTATGTGTGTGTATGTTGTGATGTGTGGTGCTGTGTGTGTGTGTGTAGTGAGTGCATGTGTGTGTTAAGGTGTGAGTTGTGTGTGTCGTGTGTGTGTGGTGAGTGTGTGAGTGTGAGTGTGTGTGTGTGTGAGTGTGTGTTCTGCTATGTGTGTATTGAGTGTGAGTGTGTGTGTATGTGTGTTGTGTATGTGTGTTGTCTGTGTGTGTTGTATGTGTCTTTATGTGTGTATGTGTGTGTTGTGCTGCGTATGTGGGTGTCTGTGTGTTTGTGTATGTGTGTTTGTAAGTGTGTGTGTGTGTAAGTGTACCACCATACCCATGTGTATGTGTGTGTGTTTGTGTGTTTTGTGTATGTGTGTGTATGTATGTGTGTGTATGTGTGTGGTGTATGTGGGTTTGTGTATGGTGTGGTATGTATGTTGTGTGTATCGTGTGTGTGATATGTGTGTTTGTGTGTGTGTGTGTATTATGTACTGGCAAAAACACGAAAGAAGTTGGTGATGTATGTCTCTCTCGTTTCGTTGTTGTCTGTCATGCCTGTCTCTCTTCTTTTCGTTCTCTCTGTCTCTGTCTGTCTGTCTCGTTGCCTGTCTCTCTGTCGGTTGTCTATCATCTTTGTCTGTCCTCTCTTTCTCCGCTGTCTACTCACTATGTCTTTGTCTGTCTGTCTCTGTCTGTATGTATGTCTCTGTGGTCCTGTCTGTCTTGTCTGTCTGTCTGTCTGTCTCTGTCTGTTGGGGTTTATGTCTGTTTCGTTGGTAGGCCTCTCTGTCTGTCTCTGTTCTGCTCTCTGTCAGTCTGTCATGTCTCCTACTGTTCTGTCTGTCGGTATGTCTGTTCTTTCTCTGTCTCTGTCCTGCCTCTCTCTGTCTCTGTCTCTCTCTGTCTTTGTCTGTCTGTCTCTCTCGTTGTCTTGTCTCTTCTGTCTCTGTCTTGTCTGTCTGTCCTGTCTCTCTCTCTGCTGGTCTGATCTTTTTAGCTGTTGAGGTAATCCTTTACATATTTAGAACCAACCTATAAATTAATACAGCAGACAACCTGCAATACCCACGTATCAAATTTTGACGTGGACCAACGAACGGATTCCAGATGTCCAGGAGATCTTCCAAGTAGCTTGGCGGACACGTTAGCGGCATAACCCTCCAGGACAAACGACATCAATGGACCTCAACCAACAAGACTTCAATGAGGCACAGTCCGAGAAAAGCAGACTGGAGGTGGTACGCGGTCACGTCGAGGAATATCAAACACCAGCCCTGGACTACCAATGACATCTTGGACCTCTGCGATACAAGAAGAGCACTGAAACCCAACCAGGTCTTCCAACCCTAAAGAATCCCGGGAGGCCAACAATTCGTGAAGGGGGGACAGTCAATGTAAAGGCTCAGAGAGAGTGGATCAGTGCTCAATTGTGATGGATCGAAAAAATGCTTGACAGTGGGTGGCAACAGTAAAAAGTCACTTACGGACTCCTGGAGAAACTCACAAAACCACTTCACACCAAACATCATCATTGAAGACAGCTCCGCGAAACCTCCTCACAGAAAAGCTCAGGCTGCATGAAAGGTGGTCTGATTATTGTCAAGATACATACAACTACCCAATCCAACCTGACAAGCAGCATATATTGAAGAGGAAGCACGCAACATCAAGAGTTCCTCGCCCCATTACCTTATATGAGGAAGAAGTGGAAGAAGCCCTCCGCAGTTTACCAGTAGGAGGAACGTCCCCAGGAGCAAGGACAACATACCAGCAGAGCTTGCTCATTGCATGGTGACGAAAACAGTTATCACACATGTTACAGTATCTGTCAGAAGTTTTGGGAGACAAAAACAGTGGCCAACAGAATGGACACATCACCTCATCATACCGTCTGCCCAAGAAGGGGAATTTACGCCAACTGGCCAAAAACTATTTAGAACAATCAGCTCATCAGCCACGCCAGCCGATTCATGCTCAAAGTTATTGTGAATCGACTCAAGAGGAGGCAGAAGAACCACCTTGCAGAGTAAATTTAGTATAACCAGATATGTGTTCCTGGCTTGCCCAATTGTAATCGTGTTCCTGAAGATGAAGCCACTTTCTTTTCTACTGCCCGGCATACACTGACTTGCGGAAAAACTTATCTAAGCAAGATTAATCTAGCATATTTCAGAAACGAGAGGTTATCTCTATTAGAGTCACAGGAACCTGAGCAAGTTGTACATTGGCAAAGTTTATATTCTATGCCTTTAAAAGCAGAAAATCTCAACCTATTTAGCAGCTAAGACATCTTCCAATTTAGGCGCTTTTGCATACCACAATAAACTTGTGCTTATTCGGCAAGGCCAAAGACCTGCCTGTCTGTCTGTCTTTCTGTATGTATGTATGTTACATCTGTATGTATGGATTTTTTTTGGGGGGGGGGGGGGGGGGGGGGTTCTTGGGGTTTTCTTTGGGGTAGTTTTTTTGTTTGTTTATTGTGGTTGTTTTATTTCCCCTTTTTTGTTGTTTTTTCCCGTTTTTTCTTTCTTGTTTTTAAGGAGCTAGTTACTTGAAAACAGGTTTTGTGAACTTTATGAATGGCTGCCAGTTGTTTGCATCTATCCATTCCCCCTTGTTTTATGGATCCCAAGTTTAACTGAACAATAACAATCATTTGTCATTGTCATTGGTCATTGTAATTGTTCTCTTTCTCTCTCTCTTTGGGTTATGTATTAGGGAAGGATGACAAAATTTACACAACTACATAGGGTACTGCATAAAAAAAAAACCCCATGAGATGCTTAATTCCATTATCCCCAAAATAAAAGAATTAAAAGAAAAAAAATCAATTAAAAAAAAATCTTGTTGTTGTTCTTGTTCTTGTTCTTGTTCTTCTTCGTCGTTCGTCTCGTCGTCGTCGTCGAACGTTTAAGCACCAAGTATTGTTCAGTAATATGAGGAAAATGCGTCTCGCTGCATTAATCGGCCGACAAGTCAGGCCCAGCACATCAACATCGGCATGGGATGAGAATTGTTAGCTTTCAAGTCTTTCTGGGGGGAAAAAAGGCAGGCTGCGACTGGACCAAGAAGGCAGAAAACAGATTAGAAAGGAGGTGACAGGAAGAAAAGCCAACAGGCAGAAACCAAGAGGGGGATAGAATGAGGAACTGTCAAGCTCGAATTTCCAGTAAGAGGGGTGCTGATCTATAACGACAGGCCCCCAATCACAATTCAATAAACAAAAATTCATCAAGATTGACACTAGTTTATTGCATTACCTCTTTTGAGCTCTAGAGAAACGGCAGTAAGCAGACACGTCAGTTAATGAAGGACGGATGTCAAGAGGAAGAGCCAAACAAGGGACAAAGAGACAATGATCATGAAAAACGAGTAGACATTGTCATACATTGTCAAGTCAAGTCAAAATTTTATATTTCCGATGGTTACATTGAATAAGCAATGCATTTGCTTTTTTTCATCAAGCCATCTATCTGAGAACCAAATTTTTAATGATTATACGAAATACTACAATTGATCCATTTTACCATTAAATTAAACCAGTAAAAAGAGGGGAAAATCGATTAAGGTAATACATTGAAAAAAGGTTTGACTGCCGCTTATAGAGATGGGAAATTACTCACTGTACTTTCAAGAAGTATACAGGGGTGTCTGAAAGTGATAAGAGAGAGACAAATACCGCAACAGAGTTTACATAATGATAGGAGAAATAGGCCAATAACTGAACAAGCCATCAACATTATGGATCTCAAAAATTATGCTATGCTATGCAAGGTACGAACAAGGAGATGTACCCTGTATCCACTTTCAGGCGCCATCGTGAGTAGGCTGCCCTTGATATGGATCTGGAATTTAAGGCAGCGGAGACGAGACAATGACATGACATGACAAATTCTTTTATTTCGAGGATAATGAATAAGCACTCATGTGCTTTTTTTACATCCAGTCCCCGTAGATGAGAGAGAGAGAGAGAGAGACGACCCCAGTTGAGGAGAGAGCGAGATGAGGTGGAGAGAGATGAGAGAGAGAGAGAGAAAAGAGGGAGAGAGACAATGACAAATTCTTTTATTTCGAGGATAATGATAAGCACCCATGTGCTTTTTTACATCCAGTCCCGCCTTTACGGATATATACGATAATAAAATAAAATAAAATAAAGCCAATAGCAATACACTTACACAGCTTACGGAAAAATATCTACACACAAACATCACCACAAAAATCACCGGAAAGAGAGAGAGAGAGAAAAAAAAGCAACAAGTAGCAACAAGTATAAAGAAAGCAGACAGAAAACACAGAAACAACCGGAAAAATAGCCAGACCCAAGAGCAAAACAAAACGGCAACACCAGGGGAGGAGAGGGAACCAACCGCATAGTCCCCCCTCAAAAAAGCAACAACAACCCCAAACCCAAACCAAACAGAACCAAACAAAGCAAAACACTATAAAATAAAGGAGAACAACCACGTAAAATAGTTTCATTTTGGGCTAAATGAAGGAAACGTTCAAAGTTCTTGTGCTTTTATGGGGAGGGAACAGCAATAGTAAACTACATGAAACAAATATTTGTAGAAGCAATTTGCATCCCATGCCCACCTCGTGCACACACACGCACAACACCACACCCACACACACACACACACCACAAAACACACACACCACACACACACACACACCAAACACACACGCACCGCACGCACGCACACCACACACAACACCACACCCCACACCACATACCCACACACGCGCGCGCGCCCGCACTCACACCCATTGCATCAATGTCAAACGATTAAAATCTTTTTGATATCATGTATAGTTCTAGAGAAGGACATCTGCATTTTGGAATTAGCTATAGCATATGTTGGTACGCTCAAAACAAGATATCAAAGAGAGATGGGAGAGAGATGAGTGAGAGATGACTAGAGAGGAGTCGAGGAGGAGAGAAGATGAGAGAGAGAGTAGAGAGCGAGAGGGACGAGTGAGAGATGGGAAGAGAGATTCGAGAGAGGAGCTGAGAGAGAGAGGAGAGAGAGAAAAGTAAGTCAAGTCCAAGCAATGATCTTTATGAGGTAAAAAGATTGAGTGTTACAACAACTTTTTTTTCATTCCTTACCTCACAAAGTAAAAATCAAGAACATTGATTTATAAAAAGCATTCAAAAGACATATGTTGAAGGAAAACAAACATATATGAGGACTCTGTGTGTGTGTGTGTGTGTGTGTGTGTGTGTGTGTATTGTGGTTTTTTTGTGTGTGTGTGTGTTGTGTGTGAATTGCTTTTGCATAATCTCCTAAGTGTGCTTATATGATATGTGTTTTTGTGTAGTTTAGTTACTATTGCTGTTGCTTTACCTTTAAAAGTCAAATGAATTTGTTGAGTTTTTTCTGTTAGCCAAATGATACTATTTACATGGTTTTGTTCTTTTATTATGGGAGGTTTCTTTGTTTTGGTTTTGTTTTAATCATTTTTTTTTTTTCGGAGGTGGAGGGGAGGATTATTCGGTTTTCCTTCTCCCCTTGTTAGTGTTGCTGCCTAATATTAGTTTTGCTTCGTGGTTTCTTTGCTATTTTTTGTTGTTGTTGTTTCTGTGTTTTTTTAAAATTTGCTTTCTTTTTATTTATTTGTTGTTGCTTTTCTCTCTCTGTTTCGGGTGATTTTTGTGTGGTTTTTTAGTGAATATATCCCCTGCCCCCCCCCCCTTCCCCGTTTTACCGCGTTCCGTGAGTGTATTGGAATGGGCTATATTTTTTTTATGATTCAAATTATTATCCCTAAGGGCGGGGACTGGACGTAAAAAAGCACATAAGTGCTTACTTATCCTCGAAATAAAAGAATTTGTCATTGTCAAAAGAAATTTGTCTCTCTGTTTTTTTTAATCTCCCCACACACGTCCTATGATTATTTCAAGCATTTGGGAATAAGAAATGCATAGTTTGACGGGATGTGTGTGTGTGTGTGTGTGTTCAATTTACGTCTGTGCACTTAAAGTGATATTAGACGATGGAGGCGTGTGGGGGGGGGTGGTGTGGGGGGGGGGTGAGAAGAGGGGGGGGGGGGGGGGGGCAGCATAATGAGAGAAGGGCTTTAGTAGAAAAATTACGTGTTGGTATGAATGCACATTAAAAAGACTATTCCAAACTATTAAAAACAGTATGTTGCAAAAAAACCATGGCAAGCAATACAAAAAAATAACAAAACCCCCAACCACCAATTGGAATTGTTGTGTGTGTGTGTGTGTGCGCGCGCGCGATTGTCGTGCGTGCGTGCGTGGCGCGTTCGAGCGTGGGCCGCGCGCGCGCTGCGCGTGGTGTGTGTTTAAAATGGACTTCAGGAAAGCTTTGATCTGTTTTGTGCCATCCGTCATTTTTTTGCCAAAAAACCCAAAACCCCAAACAAAAAAAAACTATCAGCCTGCGTTTGGGTGCATAACTTGTGTGATATAGCACTCTCCATTTCTTCTTAAGAAACAAAACACTGAGCGTGGTCTTTACTGGAGAGAAACATTCCACTGGGAAATCAGTTCAAACTGGGAGTACCCCAAGGCAAAGTGCTGGGCCCATTCTTATGTTCCGCTCCCATTCATCAGTGACACCTTGCTTGTTAGCTCCGAAAAAACAACCCTTGCAACCCGTTGATTTATAGCAGGGTCCACTGCTGCAGACAAGATGATGCAATCTTCAAACCAGTGAAAGCATATCTGCGACTTGTCTCTGTTTTTGAGTTGTGAATATGATTATAGAAGCAGGTCAAATATCGTGACGCTTTCCTTTGGAATTCGGGGCTTTCAGGCCAAGATGCATGTTAAAGAACCCCATGGCCATGAAAACGCCACACACCCAGGGGTAGAGCAGCCAGGATTTCAGCAGAGAATTCTTTGCACGTGGACTGTAAATTGTGTATATGACAGTACTTGACAATACCAAAACCTTACAACACATTACAAGGTTAACCACAGTACAATGCGCTGCATTTACAATACTACGCACGCACGTACAGCACACTACAGTGCAACACAATGCAATACAGGCCTTTGACGAGTGATCTGTGCACTGTCTAGACCAATGGTCATGGTATATGGCATTGGCTTTGACGTCTCGATCAGTCAGCGTCTTGCTTTGCTTTGAATTCTTATTGCATGCAAAAGAGTCAGAATACGCATAGCATATCTAAATTAAAAATAGCCATACAAATCCCATACACTCTAAACTAGAATCTCAACTCGACTAACATACACTATCACCTAATACTCTAGCCTAGCAGTAACTAAAACTAGATAGAAACACATCAACTCGCCTGAAAACAAATAGCAATGCACTCCACTAGCTCAACATTCAAATCGCATGACCTCAAATCGACTCGCACTACACCTCACGACACTCGCCATGCAAAACATCGCATCTACGCCAAGCCATCCCCCACACACCTTAGCATATAACATCCACTAGAATAGAAATCGAATAGACTACCCCCCCCCCGACTAGCATCTCCAATCCCCTTCGGCACATGCAACGACTAAACTAGCTACGACACCCCACCTAAACATCGCCTCTCCACCAACATTCGAGTAGCCAAAGAATAGGACTCGCACCTTAAAGTCAACCTCAAGACCTTCTCGGGACGTCCTGCCATCCACCTCGCTCCTCGCCATCGCAATCGCCTAGAACTACCCAACCCACAAACTCTCCCTCCTTGCACATCCCATCCTCATCCGCCATATCCCCACGCCTCCCCAACACGCACTCTCACTCGAACGCACCCAACTCCCCTACGCAACACTACCACCCATCCCCATAACCCATCACCATCACCGCTCGCCTGCCCACCAAAAGCCTCGGATCGCCTACCCACCACCACTCTCATCGCCTCCACACCCTACCCCCAAGACTGCCTCCCCACTCGCAACCCCTCCCAAACGCCACGCCACGCAATCACCCCTCGACTCCCCACCCCCACTCCAGCGCACATTCCCCTCACCATCTCGCCAGCCCTCCCAACCCATATACCACATCGCCCTGGCCCCACACGCCACCCCTCCCACGCCATCGCACGCCACACACCACACGCCACACCACCCCACGACCACTCCTACCCCTACCACACACCACACGCCAGCCCACCCTCCCCTCCCCACTCATGGAACCACCATCTCCACCCACTCCACTCCACGCCACCCCTCCCACCCATCTCCAGGCACCCCAAGCCTCCCCATACGCCACTCCACGCCACTACACCCCACGCCTGGCCACCCCCACGCCACCCCTCGCCATCCCCACTCCACCGCCACGCCTACCACTCATGCCACCCACGACATCCCACGCACCCACGCCACTCCCACTCCACCCCACTCCACCCCACGCACCCACACCCACCACAACAAGCCAGCCCTCCCCCCCCCAACTTCACCCATCTCCACACCCCCACGACATTGAAACCAACCAGGTCTTCCAACCCTAAAGAATACCGGGAGGCCAACAATCTCGTGAAGAAGTCAATGTTAAAGGCCAGAGAGAAGTGGATCAGTGATCAATGTGATGAGATCGAAAAATGCATGAAAGTGGGCAACAGTAAAAAGTCATACGACACCCTGAAGAAACTCACAAAACCACTTCACACCAAATCATCAGTCATTGAAAAACAGCTCCGGAAACCTCCTCACAGAAAGCTCAGCTGCATTGAAACAGGTGGTCTGATATTGTCAAGAACTATTCAACTACCCAATCCAACCTGACAAGAGCATAATAGAAGAGGAAGCAGCAACATCAAGAGTACCCTCGCCATTACCTATACTGAGGGAAGAAGTGGAAGAAGCCATCCGCAGTTTACCAGTAGGAAAGTCCCCAGGAGCAGACAACATACCAGCAGAGCTGCTCAAGCATGGTGGCGAAACAGTTATCACACATGTTACAGCTATCTGTCAGAAGATTTGGGAGACAAAACAGTGGCCAACAGAATGGACACACTCACTCATCATACCTCTGCCCAAGAAGGGGAATTTACGCCAATGCCAAAACTATAGAACAATCAGCCTCATCAGCCACGCCAGCAAGATCATGCTCAAAGTTATTATGAATCGACTCAAGAAGGAGGCAGAAGAACACCTTGCAGAGGAACAAGCTGGGTTCAGGGCAGGCAGGAGCACAATCGAACAGAGTTTTAACTGCCACATCCTGATGGAAAAACATCTTCAACATCAGAGAGACCTGTTCCACAACTTCATCAACTTCAAGAAGGCTTTCGACAGAGTATGGCACGAAGGCCTGTGGCAGGTCCTCAGAATGTTTGGCATTGAAGAAGGACTAGTGCAAACCATTCAAGCACTATACAACACTGCAAGCAGTGCAGTCCTTCTGAACAATCAGGTCGGAGACTACTTCAAAAGCGCTTTGATTTGTTTACTTTGCAAGATTCAGCGCTATATAAATTCCATACATTATTATGATGATGATGATGATGATGATGATGATTGATGATGATGATTATTATTATTATTAAAACCACAGTTGGGGTCTGACAAGGATGCCTGTTATCTCCAGTCCTGTTTAATCTGTTCTTGGAAAACATTATGAGAGAGACCCTCCATGACTTCCACCCTACCATCTCCATTGGCGGCAGACCCCTCAACAACTTGCGGTTTGCCGATGACATTGACCTCATGGGCGGAAGTAACACACAGCTGCAAGATCTTACGACCAGACTTGAGAACAGAGCTGGAGCATATGGGATGGAGGTGAGCTCGGAGAAAAGTAAAGTACTTGTGAACAGCACGAGCAACGCCACTGCTAAAATTGACATGAACGGCCAACAACTGGAGGAGGTAGACGCTTTTAAATACCTTGGCGCTACACTCACAAAGGACGGGCGATCGACGACAGAAATCAAAGTCAGACTAGCCATGGCAACATCTTCCATGACAAAACTCACCACCATATGGAAAGGTAAAGAGATCAGTTTCCCAATCAAACTAAAGCTCTACAAAGCCCTAATTCAGACTATCCTGCTGTACGGAAGTGAAACCTGGACATTGACTGCTGAAACAGCAAGCGAATCCAGTCATTCGAAACAAAATGCCATAGAAAACTGCTGGGCATATCTGGAGAGAACGAAAGACCAATGAATTTGTCAAGAGTCAAATAACACGGCTGGCAGGTCCACAGGAACCCCTTCTCACCATCGTCAAGAAGAAAAAGCTGACATGGTTCGGCCACGTCACCCGCCACAACACTCTGCCAAAAACAGTACTGCAGGGAACACTCGAAGGTGGCAGAAAGAGGGGAAGACAGAAAAAGTCATGGATGGACAACATCAGAGAATGGACCAGGATGAATGACTCGGCACTACTGCGCAGAGCCGAGGACCGTGATGGATGGAGGAGGCTTACCACGGCATCGTCTTTCGTGTCTCCTCCACGACCGCCAAGGTCACGGGACTGATGATGATGATGATAAATTAATGGCTAACTTACACTTTAAGCTCCAGGGGGACTTTTTAAATGCATGTTTGTTGTTGTTGTTGTTGATGTTTTGGTTATGTGTAGGGTCTTTTTTGTGTTTTTTTTCTTGGGGATTTTTGTTATCTTTTTGTTTTTTTCATACTTTTTTTTCTTTCTTTTTTCTTTCTTTCTTTCTTTTTTTTCTTTTTCCAAAAAAATAAAAAACAAAACACCCCCAATGACAAAAGGGGGGAGGGGGTTGCAAATTTAAAACAACACAAAAACCCCAAAACAGCCCTCAAAACATGAAGAAAAACTACCCAACATCCCATTTAAAGCTTTTCTTCCCCCTTTTCCAGTGGCCCCGTAGGCCCGCCTAAACCTTCCCACAACCCCCCCTTTTTAAAAAAAAAGCTTTTTAAAAAAAAAAGGGACGACAAGAGGAAAAAGTGTTTGGGGGGGTATGGCTTAAAATGTTCCCTTTTGGGAAAAGACAATTTAAAGCCAAAAGCTAGCAAAAAAGGGCAAAAAAGGAAAAAATTTGGGGGGAAAAGAAGAAAAATTTTTTAAAAAAAGAAGGGGGAGAAAAGGGGAGAGAGAGGGGGAGAGAGGGGGGAAAGAGGAAGGGGACCCCAGGGGGGGAGAGAGAGAGGAGGGAAGGAAAAGAGAGGGGAGAGAAGGGTTAAAAGAGAGAGGGGGGAAAAGAGAAAAGAGAGAGAGAGAGAACAAAAAAAAAAGAAAAAAAAAGAAAAAACACCCCCTCCCCCCCCCCCCCCCCCACACACACAACACAAAAAAAGCGTTTTCCAACACCCCGTAATTTTCGGGCCCCTTGAGCTTTTAAAAATTTCCTCCACACCACACACACACACAACACACAACCCACACCACACACCCCACAAAAACCCCACACAAAAAACACACACAAACACACAAAACACACCCGCAATAAAACACACGCACCCTAAAACACACAAACACACACCCACACCCCAAAAGCAAAACACATACACACACACACACCCGCACACACACAACTCACGCACAACACACACACAAACACACACAACACAACAAACACACACAAAACACACACACACACACAACACACACCACACACACACACACACACACACGCACAACACACACACACACACACACGTACACACACACACACACACAAACACACACACACACAAACACACACACACACACACGCACCACACACACACACAAGCACACACACACACACACACACACACACACACACACACACAAAGCACACACACAAACACACACACACACACACACATTTATAATATATATATATATATATATATATATATATATATATATATATTTTATATATATTATATTATATATATATATGTATATCTGTATCTATATATCTATATATTTATCTATCTATCAATATCTCAATATCTCATAATATATACATAATAGTTATAGCTAATATATATATATGTATATAGTCATATAGTTTTAGTTATATAGTGTTATATATAGTTATATGGTTCTCTCTCTCTCTATATATATAGTTATTTATAGTTATATGTAGTTATACATAGTTATATATAGTTATATACATCGTTTATCTCATCTCATCTGTTCCCATAACCCCTCTAGGGTCGTAGGGGCACTGCAGTGACGAACGTTGCACCGGCTGGCTCCATTTGTGGCGGTTGTGTGCACGTGCCTGGGTTGTGGAGAAGCTCTTCCCCGTCCATTCAGTGATGTTGTCTGCCCTTTTCTTCTTCGGCCTGCCTCACCTTCTCTTCCCCTGCACTGTTCCTTGCAGTGTGGTCTTGGAGAGCCCATCTGATCTTGTCACATGCCCGTACCATCTGAGCTTCCTTTTCTTGACTTAAGTGTTATCTATCTATCTATCTATCTATCTATCTATCTATCTATCTATCTATCTATCTATCTATCTATCTATATATCTATCTATCTATCTATCTATCTATCTATCTATCTATCTATCTATCTATCTATCTATACGAAGAGTTATACATAATATATATAGCTATATATATGTCTATATGTCTCTCTCTATAGCTCTATAGCCAGGGTCAGGTCAGTCAGAGAAGTTCTCTGTTACTGCTACTGGTATCCATGTAACCCAGTACAACCTGTCGCATGTGGGGGAGGAAACCCCAATAGAAAAAACCCAAAACATATGGAGACTTGGAGAGGAGATTGGCGCCACCAAGGAATATCCTAAGCCCACAGAAAAAACATGAAAGACAAATGCAAAGCCAATATGATACCGGATCGGTTGAGGCCCGGGTTACCAACAGCCGCGCTTTCCATTGATCAACATCAGGGTGGAAGTGACAAGTCAGCTACTGGAGTTAAAACATTACTTAAGCTCCCTAGAGAACAGATCACCATTGGAACATGGAACGGACACTCCCCCGTGCGGAAAAATCAAAAACGGCAGAGTTAGCCGTTTAAAAATGGGACTTATTGGATTGGAAAAAGTGAGATGGCGGGTTGGTGAACAATGATGAATAAGGCAAAAAATTGGTACAGGGGTAAAGAGAAAAAACACCAGCGGAGTGGCTTTGTGTCGAAAGGAATAGTGGGGCTTTCAGTGTCCCCGTTCCAGCAGGTTTATCAGATCCGGGTTGGGCCCAACCCCAAGAACATCAACATAAAATTTGAAACCCATTGACCTCAGATAAAAAAGTGAAAAATTTTTGAAAACTTGAAGGCCTTTTATAAAATCCCCAAAAAGACATCACATCATTAAAGGGGGTTTTAACCCCAAAGTAGGCCCGATTTTAAACTAAGGGCCAAAAAGGGCATTTTGGAAACGGAAAACCCGCGGGGACTGTTGCGGGATTTCCCTGCACCCCAATTACCATTGCCAATCCCCTCAACCCCAAACAGTCGGAGGACAACCTTGATGCGCCAAACGGAAAAGATAAAACCAAATAGATTTTTTTTTTAAACACCACCGCTTCAAATCCGCACAACAGAGCCAAACAAAATCTACCCGGAGCTGACATGGGCAGCGACCCGACCTTGTCTGTGGTATTAAAATGAATAAAGAAAAATAAACAGCCAAAAACCCACGTTCAAATTTGAGTGGAAAACTGAAAGACCCAGATTCGAGGAGATCTTCCAAAAAGCTTGGCGCGTTTTTCAGCAATAACCCCCTGGAAAGAAAACAATGACCTCACCAAAAACTTTAATGGGGAGTCCCGAAAACACAGAGGAGGTACCGGGTAAGGAAAAAACACCCGCCTGGGCTACCAAAAATCTTGGACCCCTTTCGATACAAGAAGACATGAAACCCCCAGAGCTTCCAACCCAAAAGAAAAGGGGGGCCCAAAAATCTGTGAAGAAGTCAAGTTAAAGGTCAGAAGAAGTGGATCTGTCAAAGTGAAAAGGGTCGAAAAAAAGATGAAAGTGGGGAAACATAAAAAGCATACGACACCCTGAAGAAACTCACAAAAACTTCACACCAATCAACAGATTGAAGACGCTCCCGGAAACCTCCCACAGAAAGTCACTGCATGAACAGTATCGGAGTTTGTCAAGAATATACAAATACCCAAACCAACCTGACAAGGCAAATAGAAGAGAAAGCAGAACCAAGACCCTCGCCATTACCTATACTGAGGGGAAAAATGAAGAACCATCCGCCTTTCCCGTAGGAAAGTCCCCCGGAGCAGACAAAAAAGCGAGCTTTCTCACATGGTGGGGAAAAAATTTTTCAACATGTTACAGCTTCTGAAAGTTTGGAGACAAAACTGGCCAACAGAATGGAAAAATCAACCCTAACCCCCGCCCCAAAAAAGGGGGAAATTAGCCAATGCCCAAAAATATAGAACAAACGCCTACAGCCACGCCAGCAAGATCATGCTCAAAGTTTTTTGAATCGACTCAAGAAGGGGTGAAGAACCCTTCAGAGGGAAAAGCTGGGGTTTAGGGCAGGCGGAGCCCAAAACAAAAGATTTTTAACTGCACATCCTGATGGGAAAAAAATCTTTAACATCAGAGAATGTTTTCCCCAATTCTCGACTTAAGAAAGGTTTCGAAAAGTATGGCAAAAGCCCCTGGGAGTCCTCAGTGTTTGGCATTGAAGAAGGACTATGCAAACCCTTCAAGCACTAACAACATGCAACTTTTCGTCCTTTTTAACAATCAGGGCGGGGACAACTTCAAAAACCCCACTTGGGGGTCCGAAAGGATGCCTGTTATTCCGTCCGTTTAAAATTTTTCTTGAAAACATTATGAGAGGACCTCCCTGACTTCCATTTTACCATTTCCCTTGGGGGCAGACCCCCCAAAACTTTCGGTTTGCCCAGACATTGCCTCATGGGCGGGAAATAAACACCTGCAAGACTTACACCAACTAGAAAGAGCGGGGAATGGGATGAGGTGAGCTCGGAGAAAAGTAAAGTACTTGTGAACAGCACGAGCAACTCCACTGCTAAAATTTACATGAACGGCCAGCAACTGGATGAGGAAAACGCTTTTAAATACCTTGGCGCTACACTCACAAAGGACGGGCGATCGACGACAGAAATCAAAGTCAGACTAGCCATGGCAACATCTTCCATGACAAAACTCACCACCATATGGAAAGGTAAAGAGATCAGTTTCCCAATCAAACTAAAGCTCTACAAAGCCCTAATTCAGACTATCCTGCTGTACGGAAGTGAAACCTGGCCATTGACTGCTGAAACAGCAAAGCGAATCCAGTCATTCGAAACAAAATGCCATAGAAATCTGCT
>CM054165.1:39297743-39312743 GCA_028751875.1 Rapana venosa
AGTCACGTGTGTGGCTTTGACAGCTTTAAGGTTTAGTTCTGTTTGGGGATTAAGTGCTGTGGTGGTGGTGGTGGTGATGGTGGTGGTGGGTGTTGTTTTTTTCGCTTGTTTTCAGTGTTTAGACAATGCGTCGTGTTTTAGAATTATGTAAGAATTTGGCTTGGTTTGGTAATATGTAGTGAATTGATTGGGGTTTTTTTTGGTGTTTATTGTGTGTGTTATTTGTATGTTTGTTTGTGAGTTTATCAAAGATAGTTTCTTGTGTTTTTATAGTTATGTAAGGATGTGGCTGGGTTTGTAATATGTAATGAATTGATCTTTTTAATAATAATAATAATAATAATATATGGAATTTATATAGCGCTGAATCTTGTAAAAACAAACAGATCAAAGCGCTTGCACTCAAATCATTTATACGCATGCAACTGTAAGTGTGTGTGTTCGATTCATTTTAGGTATTCCACAAATGTTGTGATATTAGTGTGTGTGCGTGTGTGTGTGTATGTGTGTGTGTGTGTGTGTGTGTGTGTGTGTGTGTGTGTGTGTGTGTGTGTGTGTGTGTGTGTGTGTTATCTACCTGTTATGTGTGAGTTTATCTTAGACACTGTCGTGTTTTTATGTAAGATGTGTCTGTTGTTTGATATGTCTTGTTGTTGTGTCTTTACAGCTAGTTTTGTCATGTTGATATTGTTCATTATGCATTTTGTCTCTCTTTGTCTTTAAGCTTATACACAAGTCTGTCGTGGTTGAAGTACAGACGTGTCTGTCTCCTAATCTGTGTTTCGCTCTGTCTTCACAAGTACTTTCAGAATTTGTTACAAAAATCACACTTTCGTGTATTTGTCACTGATAAATAGCTCGCGTCTTGATCATATTTTGGGGGGATATTCTTCCATCACTTATTCATGATTATTACTTTTGTGTGTAATATTCCCATCTGACCAATTTAAAATGTAGTTTTCTTGTGTCTTTTGAGATAATTATAGGTATCAATGTACCTGTCAGTATTGTAATTGCCCTTCATGGGATGATTAAAGTGTTTTTAACTTGACTTGATTTGACCTTGTAGGCAAAAAAAGGGTGGCTCTGATATTGTGCATTTGTGTTGAAATACGTTTCATTTCTGTGATCATTATTACAACATTAGCAAATCTGTAATGAGAGCACCAAGAAGCACATAAGTACACCTTGTATTGCGCTCTTCCAATATCATGGTTTGAAGTTACTGTTCGCTGTCTTTTTTTCCCCTTCTATTCCTTCGTTCATGTTCTTCTGTTCTGTCACTCTGTTACAGGTGTAATTCTGTCTTCGTTCTGTCAATCTGTCTGTCACACTGTCTCTCTGTCTGTACTTGTCTGTCTCTGTCCGTCTGTGAATCTTGTTCATTTCATACCACTTTAAGTCACGGCAGATTTCTCTGCGTGAAATTCGGGCTGCTCTCCTGGGGGAGAGCGCGTCGCCACAAGAGCAGCGCCACCCATTATTATTCTTTTTTCCTGTCTGCAACTGTATTTGTTTCCCAATTAGAGTGGCTTTTTCTACAGAATTTTGCCAGGGACAACTCTACTGTTGCCGTGGGTTCTTTTATGTGCGCTAAATAGTTTTGTGTAGCACACGGGACCTCGGTTTATCGTCTCATCCGAAAGACTAGCACCCAGACCACCACTCGTGGTCTAATGGATAAGGGAAAAGTTTGTCACTCTCTCTGTCTGTCTGTATCTGTCTGTCTCTCTCGGTCTGTCTGTGAATATCTCAGACTTCTAACAGTCGTCCCTGTTTGTGAGAGATATCTGTTACAGGTATAATTCTGTCTTCTTTCTGTCATTCTGTCTGTCTGTATCTGTCTGTCTGTATCTGTCTGTCTCGGTCTGTCTGTCTCGGTCTGTCTGTGAATTTCTCAGGCTTCTAACTGTCGTCCATGGTTGTGAGATCTATCTATCTGTCTGTCTTTTCCAGCTTTTTGTAGACATCTCTTTCTCGTTTGTCTGTCGTTAGGTCTGTCTGTCGTTTGGTCTGTCTGTCTGTCTGTCTATCGTTAGGTCTGTCTGTCTTTTTATGGTCTTCTTGTCTGTGTTTTTCTCTACAAATTTTATCATTCTGGTCCACTCTTTTGAACTTTTCATTTTGTTTGGCTCTTATTTTGTTCATTGCCGTCATTCTGTTCTTTTCAGACTGACAGAATAATTTTATTGATGCGGTTTAAAAAAAAATCATTATTACGAAAATGAGCCAAAATGTATTGGAGAGAGAGAGAGAAGAGAGAGAGAGAGAGAGAGAGAGAGAGAGAGAGAGAGAGAGAGAGAGAGAGAGAGAGAGAAGAGAGAGAGAGAATAGAACACACACACGCGCGCGCACATACGCACACGCGCGGGCGCACGCACGCACACATTCATGCGCGCTCGCACACAGACACACACATGCGCATACAAACACACCACACACACACTCTCTCTGTGTGAAAGTGTACGTGTGTGTGTGTGTGTTTGAGTGTGTGTGAGTGTGTATGAGTGTGTGTGTGTGTGTGTGTGTGTGTGTGTGTGTGAGCGTGTGTGTATATACATGTTCGTGCATGCGTGTGTATGTATGTGTGAGGACATGTGTGTATACACCTGCGTGCGTGCGTATGTATGTATGTATGCACGCGCGCGTGCGAGCACACATGCTTGTTTGCGGTATAGCTCAAAATCTGAATCGATGCCCTCATGATAACTCTGAAGAATAGGCAATGTCGCATTGTACAAGAGAATCCACACACTCTGGCAGTTTCTTTAGCAAGCAGGCAGCGACACTTAGATATCTGTTCACAGCTCAAAATACTGACATCAGTCGCTCATTATCATCACCATCATCATCATCATCATCATCACCATCATCATCATCATTATCATCATCATCGTTGTCGTCGTCGTCGTCGAACGCTCAGACAGCAACTATCGTCGTCTGTCCTGATTTATGAGCGAAAATGCGTCGCGCTGCCGTTAAGCGCCTCACGAGTGTGGCCCGGCACTTCCCACTTCAGTGTAGTCACTACTCATGGCTCACAACAACCTCGACATACAAAGGTCTTAGGGGAGAGGGTTTTTTTGGTTAGGGAGGGGTGCGGGTGGGGTGGGGGGTTGGATGAAAAAGACAAATGGGTTGGTGTCAACAAAACGTTACTTTCCATCTCCTCCACCTCTTCGCTACCTTCTTCTTTATTTCTCTCTGTCTCTGTCTCTCTCTGTCTCTGTGTCTCTTTCTCTTTTTCTTTGTCTCTGTCTCTGTCTGTCTGTCTCTTTCTCTCCCTCCCTCTCTCTCTGTCTCTCCCCCTCTCCCTCTGCCTTTCTGTCTGTCTGTCTGTCTCTATTTATATATATATATATATCTATATATATCTATATATATCTATATATATCTACATATCTATATCTCTCTCTCTCTCTCTCTCTCTCTCTATATATATATATATATAGATATATATATACACACACACACATACATATCTCTTTCTCCCCTCCCTCTTCATGTGAACAGACTTTAAACATACAACAACAATTTTTTTTCTCGCCGAATGTTGAAGTGTGCATAATGTTGTGATGCTTGCCAAGTAGGATAAAGAAAGCAAAGCAAAAGAAAATCTTATAACAACAATAACAATACACACACGCGCACGCGCGGGTGCACGCGCGCACGAACACACACACACACACACACACACACACACACACACACACACACACACACACACACACACACACACACACACACACACACACACACACACACACTCACAAACACAAGGGCGTACACACACTTATATGGATGTGTACCAAATTAATCACCCCCCCCCATCCCAACACATACATACATACATACAGTTTTTGGCCCAAACGGGGATCCTATGCCTGCTTCTCTTTTCACGCAGTGGCTTCCCCAGCTTATACCAACTATCACGGAGATTGTAAACTCATCTCTTCTTTCGGGAATTTTTCCTTCAGAACTCAAAACTGCAATAGTTACACCTCTACTCAAAAAGCACGACCTCGACCCTAACATACTGAAAAAATACAGACCTGTTTCTAACCTACCTTTCATCTCCAAAGTCATTGAAAAAGTAGTTCTGAAACAACTCAACAGCCATCTTCATTCAAATAGTCTCCTTCCCGAATTTCAGTCTGCCTATCGCGTCAACCACAGCACGGAAACCACCCTAGTCCATACGTTTAACACGCTTCTAAACGCTTCTGACTCGGGGAAAATCTCCCTTCTCACTCTTCTCGACTTATCTGCAGCATTTGACACTATAGATCACTCTATCCTTCTCTCCCGTCTCCAAAAAACGTTCGGTGTTACTGGCACAGCCCTTACCTGGTTTAGTTCATACCTCACTGATCGATTCCAGACAGTCACAGTAAACAAAATTCAATCAATTTCTGCAAAACTAGAATGTGGAGTCCCACAAGGATCAGTTGTGGGCCCTGTCCTGTTCACTCTCTACACTGTTCCACTCTCATACATAATAAACCGTCACCAGATCAACCATCATTTCTACGCTGATGACTCTCAGATTCAAAGCAGTGACACTCCTGAAAATCTGCCTTCTCTCTTGACAAATATGTCACTTTGCATTCAAGACATTCAAAACTGGATGATACAAAACAAGTTACAGCTAAATGCAGATAAAACCGAAGCATGATTATAGGGACCAAACACAAACTCTCTTCCATCACAACAGATTCAATAGAATTTGGCAGTACATCAGTTCCGCTATCCACTGCAGTTAAGTATCTAGGTGTTGTTATTGACAACACACTCTCTATGCAAAAATTCATCACCCAGACCTGCCAGTCCTGCTACTATCAATTATGGCATATAAGTGCAATCCGAAAGTACCTGTCCACTGATACAACATCCAAACTTGTCACATCTCTTATTCCTTCACGTCTGGACTATTGTAATTCTCTTTTGGCTGGTCTGCCAGCATCACCTATCCACTCTCTTCAACGCATACAAAACTCTGCAGCTCGATTAGTCCTCAAAAAGAAAAAATCTGAGCATATTACTCCACTCCTGCAATCTCTCCACTGGCTGCCTGTGCCACAGAGAGTAAAGTACAAGCTCAGTACCCTCTGTTACAAATGTCTCCACAAAACAGCACCCTCCTACCTCTGTGAATGTCTTCACCTGTACACTCCTTCTCGTTCCCTCCGCTCTGCTACAGATACTCTGGGCTTACGAATACTTAGATTCAACCAATCCACTGTTGGCCGTCGTTCTTTCTCTATTTCTGGTCCATCAATCTGGAATGACCTCCCTCTCTCCCTTCGTGAAAAGTCTACTTACGACAGCTTTAAATCCAGCCTCAAAACATACCTATTTCAAACCTAAGATTTTTCCCTCTCCATGTCTGTCCCTGCCTTTAAAAGCCAAAATTCCATCACCCTGCTGAAATGTACAACCAGTGTGTGTGTGTGTGTGTGTGTGTGTGTTGTGTGTGTGTGTGTGTGTGTGTGTGTGTGTGTACATTTGAATTTGTTAGAATATTGTGAATCATTGTTGGTTGCTTGTGTGGGAGCGGGTTGAATGGAAGCGCTCTGATTTGTAATTGCAAGATATAGCGCTCTATAAATTCCATATATCATTTTTATTATTATTATTATTATTAAACCACCGCACATTTTCGACCCGGACCGACACACAGAGTCCATTTTGATATTAGGATCGGACAGACCACAAATATATAACTTAAGACAACATGGAAACTAAATCCCCCCCCCAATAAAAAAGAAAAAAACGAAAAAAGAAAACAAAAACAAAAAACAAAACAACCCTCCTCGCCCCTTGTGTCTTATTTCCCCCAGACACAAGAGTTAGCTGCTCTTGTTTGGCTGTTTGAAGGATGGCTGGGGAAGGCTTTGGTGGGGGGAGAGAGAGGGAGAGAGAGAGAGAGAGAGAGAGAGAGAGAGAGAGAGAGAGAGAGAGAGAGAGAGAGAGAGAGAGAGAGAGAGAGAGAGAGAGAGAGAGAGCTGCCACAGGCTTAACCACACCTGCACACTTGCTCTGCACAGCAGCTGTGTTGTCCACAAAAAAAAGTCAAGTCCAAATTTTATTTCCAGATGGTACATTGAATAAGCAATGCATTTGCTTTTTTTCATCAAGCCATCTATCTAAGAACAAATTTCGTAATGATTATACTAAGACACTACATTATTGCATCCTTTACCATTAAATTAAACCAGTAAAATAAAAGAGGAAAAAATCGATAAGGAAATACATTGAAAATTCAAATTACCACATATACATATACACGCACACACATACTCATGCACACCTGAGCGCGTGCGCGCTCACGTTCACACACACATTTAAATAAAAATGTTTTAAGAATTAAAAAAAGAAAATCATAAAACGTCAGGACAAACAAATTACTTCACCTACTGTTTCATCCATTCTTTCACGTTTATACTTTAGATAATAAAAAGGTACAGGAATAAAACGTTAGAAAATATTTTGTGGCTTGGCAAGACCCCTGTGTGTAAACAAACTTGTGAATGAATGAATGAATGGAAGAATGAATGAATGGATAGATGGAAGAATGAATGAATGAATGAATGTTTGGATGGAAGAATGAATGAATGAATGGATGGATGGATGGATGGATGGATAGATGGATGGATGAATGAATGGATGGATGGGTGGATGGATGAATGAATAAATGAATGAATGAATGAATGTTTAGATGAATGGATGGATGGATGAATGAATGAATGTTTGGATAGATTGATGAATGGATGGATGAATGGAAGAATGAATGAATGAATGGATGGATGAATGAATGGATAGAAGAATGGATGGATGAATGAATGAATGGATGGATGGACGGATTAATGAATGAATGAATGTTTGGATGGATGGATGGATGGATGCAAGAAAGAATGAATGAATGGATAAATGGAAGAATGAAAGAATGAAAGAAAGAATGAATGGATGGATGGGTGAATGCATGAATGAATGAATTAGTTAATGAAAGCCTGGCAGGGCTCCTGTTGACAGTGTTGTAAGCTGACGTTTTGTTTTCTGTTTTTGTTTTTGTTTGGTTGGGGAATGTGTGGGTTTTTTTTTGGGGGGGAGGGGAGGGGAGTTTGAGGTTTGTATCCAACAGCATTTACAATGATAAATTGTTGCCCAAAGTGTTGGATCCTGTTATGCACACGCACACACACAAAAATTATGTTTTCTTGAATTAGTTCTCACACATGTACACACACACACACACACGTACGCGCGCGCGCACACACACACACACACACACACACACACACACAACACACACACACACACACACACACACTCACACACACACACATACACTCTCTCTCTCTCTCACTCACTCAAATCTCTCTGAAGCAGGCAACTTAAACTCTATAATAACACAACCTGACAAAACATAATCCCTGCTTATAACAACCTTCCACCACCAACATCAATCATCTCCCCTCAGACCCCCCCCCCCCCCCCGCATCACTCCCTGTTCCCCATTTCGATATGACATTAATTGCACAAATGCGTGAACACGCCAGCTCCATCTACCCAAACTATATCATTATTAACACTCTCTCCCCCCCCTCCATCTCTCTTACATCTCAAGTGAAACTTTATCATTATCAACACTGATATGTGTATAAATTTGATATTTGTTTATCTTGATATTTATGGATGGTTGCGTGCGTGTGAATGATTTGAATGCAAGCACTTTGATTTGTTTACTTTACAAGATTCAGCGCTGGATAAATTCCACATATTATTATTATTATTATTATTATTATTATTAGTAGTAGTAGTAGTAGTAGTAGTAGTAGTAGTATAGTAGTAGTAGTAGTAGTAGTAGTAGTATTTTAAACCATTGTTTTTCACTCGCATAATCATCATAATATCTCACATCAATTATTACGCATAAACAATACCTACAGCTTCCACATAGAAAAGTCTCAATGAAACTTGCCTGCAACAGCATAATATGAACAACTGAAGAGGCTGAATATATTATCCTTGGAAAAAAAAATCCTTCAAAATTCATGAAGCAGACTCTTGTGTGTGAAAACGTCCCAGGCATGACGTACTAACTACGTCACTTCCTTCTTCAGTTAAGGTCAAGTTAAATGACCCTGTCAGACATTCTGTCTTTAGTTAAGGTCAAGATAAATGACCCTGTCAGACATTCTGTCTTCAGTTAAGGTCAAGATAAATGACCCTGTCAGACATTCTGTTTTTAGTTAAGGTCAAGATAAATGACCCTGTCAGACATTCTGTCTTTAGTTAAGGTCAAGATAAATGACCCTGTCAGACATTCTGTCTTTAGTTAAGGTCAAGATAAATGACCCTGTCAGACATTATGTCTTAAGGTCAAGATAAATGACCCTGTCAGACATTCTGTCTTTAGTTAAGGTCAAGATAAATGACCCTGTCAGACATTCTGTCTTTAGTTAAGGTCAAGATAAATGACCCTGTCAGACATTATGACTTTAGTTAAGGTCAAGATAAATGACCCAGTCAGACATTCTGTCTTTAGTTAAGGTCAAGATAAATGACCCTGTCAGACATTCTGTCTTCACTTTAAGGTCAAGATAAATGACCTTGTCAGACATTATGTCTTCAGTTAAGGTCAAGATAAATGACCCTGTCAGCATTCTGTCTTTAGTTAAGGTCAAGATAAATGACCCTGTCAGACATTCTGTCTTCACTTTAAGGTCAAGATAAATGACCTTGTCAGACATTATGTCTTCAGTTAAGGTCAAGATAAATGACCCTGTCAGCATTCTGTCTTTAGTTAAGGTCAAGATAAATGACCCTGTCAGACATTATGTCTTCAGTTAAGATCAAGATAAATGACCCTGTCAGACATTCTGTCTTTAGTTAAGGTCAAGATAAATGACCCTGTCAGACATTCTGTCTTCAGTTAAGGTCAAGATAAATGACCCTGTCAGACATTCTGTCTTTAGTTAAGGTCAAGATAAATGACCCTGTCAGACATTCTGTCTTTAGTTAAGGTCAAGATAAATGACCCTGTCAGACATTTTGTCTTTAGTTAAGGTCAAGATAAATGACCTTGTCAGACATTATGTCTTCAGTTAAGGTCAAGATAAATGACCCTGTCAGACATTCTGTCTTCACTTTAAGGTCAAGATAAATGACCTTGTCAGACATTATGTCTTCAGTTAAGGTCAAGATAAATGACCCTGTCAGACATTCTGTCTTCACTTTAAGGTCAAGATAAATGACCTTGTCAGACATTCTGTCTTCAGTTAAGGTCAAGATAAATGACCCTGTCAGACATTCTGTCTCTAGTTAAGGTCAAGATAAATGACCCTGTCAGACATTCTGTCTTCCAAGTCCTCTACTGACTAATACACATCCAGTTTTGCTTTTTTGTCCCTTATGTTTGGAATGCTTCTCCACCTAAAATGGAAAAAACAAATTCTGTACAACCCCCCCCCCCCCCCCCCCCCCCACCCTCCGTAAAAAAGTACACGCCTTTCTAATGTCACAAAACGAGTTGTTTTTTCCTACCGTTTTGTTATCTGTTTTTGTTGTTATTATGTTGATGTTATTTATTACCCCTCTTGATGTTTAATTGCGTTTAACCAGGAAAGAATAGTGATTGTAAGTGGACGTTATAGTATAATAGTTTTATTTTGTGATGTGTGTGTGTTCGCTTGCTTTTCGTAAGAGTAGGCCATTGTGCGCCGGTGGGAACAGATGACAGAATTTACAAAACCGCATACACACGGGGACTGGATGTAAAAACGCACATGAGTGCTTATTCCATTATCCTCGATATAAAAGAATAAATAAAAAAATAAATAAATAAGTATGCACGATTACATGAGTACATGTGCTTTTTTGGGGAGAGATATATTCTGAGTATTTTGATGTTTTAATTCTTTTTTCTTACATCGGTGTGTTTGAGTGCGCGCGCGCGCGCGCGCGCGCGCGTGTGTGTGTGTGTGTGTGTGTGTGTGTGTGTGTGTGAGAGAGAGAGAGAGAGAGAGAGAGAGAGAGAGAGAGAGAGAGAGAGAGAGAGAGAGAGAGAGAGAGAGAAAGTGTGTGTATGTGTGTATATGTATGTGTGTATGTGTGGTGTGTGTATATGTTCTCTCTCTCTTCCCCCCCCCCCCACTCTCTCTCTCTCTTGCTCTCTCTGTGTATGTGTGTGTGAGCACAAAGTGCATATATGCCTGCTTGCCTGTGTGTGTGTGTATAAATTGTCTCTCTAGCTCGTCGATGGAAACTGAACTGTTTGAAGACAAAAATATGTTGGGCATGTCTCTTGTATATGTGGTCATAGTGTAACTGTCGATCATATCTTGATATGCAGCATGCTAAAAAAGCTGCATACCTGTTCTTACCTCATCATTGTCATCGGTGATATTCAGTGATCTTTGACTGAGATATGTTTTTTTTCAAATCGTTATTGCACAGTCCAGTTGGTTCATTATTATGATAATTATGGACTCTAAAGTCACTATCTTCCTGGGGACTATATTTTCTCTTGTTGGTTACAGCTTTAAAATAACGTTTTATTGTTTATTGGTTAGATTCTGTTAGAAATTGTGAATTTACTGTTTTGTACTTAAGAGTTACTTTATATTAGCATTTTCTTACTAGTTTGTTGTAGATTTATTAAATTGCCCCCTAACCAACTCCCAGATTCCTTCCCCCATCCCCTCACCCCTAACCTTGTTGTGTCTAATACCACATTTAGCGAAGAGACGAACAACGAAATGGAACGGGTCTCTCTCTGGTAGTGGATGGAGCCTGGTTCTGGTTCTCGGCTGTCAGACCGGGAGTGCTACTGTCTCAACACTGAGCCTTCATCTCCCCCCTCCCCTCCCCCTCCTCCCTCCCCCCCCCCTCCCCCCCCCATGTGTCATGTAAATGGATGCCTCCTGCCGGCAGCTGCACTCGCGGCGTGTCGCCTCTGTGTACCACTCCCCCAAGTCGGCACTCGGCTACCTCCATGATGGCAACATAGGTCACCTAGGTTAAAACACATCTCACTGTTGGTGAACCGCGGAGCTCTAGCACAGGAACAACAACAACAGCAGTAACAGCAGCAGCAGCAATAGCAGTAGCAACAACAACAGCAACAATAACAGAAGCAGCAGCAACAACAACAGCAATAACAACAACAGCAACAATAACAGAAGCAGCAGCAACAACAACAGCAACAACAACAACAGCAACAATAACAGAAGCAGCAGCAACAACAACAGCAGCAACAACAATAACAGCAACAACAACAGCAGCAAAAGCAGCAGCAACAACAACAGCAACAACAACAACAGCAACAATAACAGAAGCAGCAGCAACAACAACATCAGCAGCAACAACAACAGCAGCAGCAGCAACAACATCAGCAGCAACAACAACATTTGAAGCGTAGGCTAAAACGTACGCGCTCACAACGATACACACACAAACTATTTATGCAAAAAACTAAGAACAACCAGTTTGAATTGACAGAGGAAAACCATCAACCACACACTGTCTTACCACAGTGCCTCCACGTCAGGCTATTTTTAAACTTGAAAAGGGGGCAAACAACTGCAAGGGTTTGCACAGAATCAAGGAAGGTAACTCAAGACGTCAAAGGAGCAGAATAAATCAAGGGGGGTAGGTTAGCTCCCCTTTGTAGGAACAGCCAGTTCTTCCTCCTGGACACGCTGTCAAGCCTGTGTCATGCAGGACAGCACTGTCGGCGTGGCACAAAGCCCTTTGGCGGGATGGAGTCGACAGGGGAGACAATATTCTGCCTCGCTTTGGCCCTTATTTGCATAAGCACGTGTGGTGATTTATGCAAATGAGAGGAAGAGATCTGACGGGGGGGGGGGGGGGGGGGGGGGGGGGGGGGGGGGGGGGGGGGGGGGGGGGGGGGGGGGGGTGTGTATAAGAAAAAAAAAAAGATATAAAAGAGGAAGGATCGAGTAATTAATTTATGGTGTGTGTGTGTGTGTGTGTGTGTGTACTCGTGCACTTACAGCGTACGGTGATGTTGTTCTTGTTTTGTTATTGATTCCCTTACCCATATCTCCATTCTTTCCTATTCTTCTTCAAGTCAAGTCAAATATATTTTAATTTCCAGATGGTACATTGAATAAGCAATACATTTGCTTTTTTTATTTTTTTAATCAAGCCATCTATCTAAGAACACATTTCTTAATGATTATACTGAAATACTACATTATTGCAACCATTACCAATAAATTGAACCAGTAAAAGGAGGAACATTCTTTAATATTTGTGACATTCTTTAATATTTGTGTCTGTCTGTCTGTCTGTCATTTCCACATGATATAATACGAATCTCTATTTCCTCTTTAGGGGTGGTAATTATGGTAGAGATTGTTGCCCAGCCCAACAACCAAACAAGTAGACTACTATCACGACCACGCCACTAATGAGGTCACGTCCCCATCATAACCATGTCACTAACAGAACCAACGTCATTTACCACAGCAACTAATGGCAAACGTCAGACAGCTGGCTTCATCATGGTGAGTCCTCCCAAAGTCGGGCTAAGAGTGACGTCATCGGTCATTTTCCCACGGTTTGTTTTTCCCTGTACACAGATAAGGATTATCTTTTTTCTTCGTCGAATGCTCAGTCAGCAACTGTCACTGTCTGTCGTCTGAGCGAAAATGCGTCACGCTGCCGTTAACCCCCCGACAAGTCAGGCCCAGCGCGTCCGACTTCGGCATGGGAGAGAATTGTTATCTTTTTAAATCTTTCCGCAAAACAAGGGCAGGAGAATGGACCAAGAAGGCAGAACACAGACAAGAAGGAGGTGACATGAAAAAAAAAGAACATGGCAGAAACAAAAAGAGGGATAGAAAAGAAGGAATTCCTAGGACAGAATTTCCAGAAAGTGGGGATGTTATTGATGCTAACAGGCTCCCGGCAATCCCACTGGAATCTACGCTGAGGTAAACGTTCAGAATTCCTTGATGCCAGCTTTTCTGGAGAAAGAGGACAAGATATACAATTTGCGGGGGGAAGGGGGCGGGATAGTTTAGTGGTTAGACCCTTGAGCTGGTGATCTGAGTGTCCAAGTTCCCGCTTTGACAGGAGTGTTCAAAGGGAGGAGGTTTTCCACACGAGTTGATCATTATCAAGTCAAGTCAAGTCAAAAACACTTTAATCATCCCATGAAGGGCAATCACAATACTGACAGACACATTAATACGTATGAGTATCTCACAAGACACAAGAAAAATACATTTCAGATTGTTATAAACATTCCAAGATAGCTTAAAAAATGATCACACACACAAACCCAGGCGCGCGCACACACACGCACGGCGTATGCACACACGCACGCGCGCGCGCACACACCTCCTCACACACCAATGTAGGAATACAATGTTGTAAAAACCGTTGACTGGAAAAGACATACACTTATTTTTTACGCGTGCAGGTAAAAAAACAACCCCATTCCCCTGAAAGTGTTTCGGATGAGAGGATGTATGTGTACATTTGTCCGTCGTGTCCGACGATGACCTCCAAAACAGCAGAGGAGGCAGCTGCTGTTTTGGAAACTGGGCAGAAATTTGATTATAGTGGAGATGCCTTGCCCACAGTACATCCCCACTCTCTCGGCCAAGTGGGCATAAGGACAGTCAGCGTTGGAGATGCTCTCCAAAGGCCAACCAGCCCCCAGGGCTGCAGCACATAAGGACTGTGCGAGTCAAGCCTCTTAAGTCAGAGTCATAGTCGATCACAAAAGACTAAGCTGTCAAGTGGAATTCCATGAGTGGGAAAGAAAGCCACTGGTCATACAGCCTCTCACTTTGCTGTTGTTGCCCCCAGCGTCAATGGTTTAATCAAGAACTGTGATAAAGCCCAGGCGCTGATGAGAGGATAAAGTGCCGTGTGCCGGTGGCAGGCAGATCAGCTGGAGCCCAGGCTGCTGTCACCACTCCTCCCTGGTTGGCAGAGCAGTTTCTTTGTGCTGGCAGAAAGCTATGTCACATCATGAAAAAACCGCCAGCACATTGGTGTCGTGTTTAAACACCATCACAGAACCAGGCATGGAACTGTCTGAAAAATGCCACATCATTATGAAAACATCTCACAATGGTAAACCTTGCAGCTCTAGCCAAAGACACCCCCCCCCCACCCCCCCAAAAAAAAAACCCAGCAAAAAACCCAACCCTAACCACCACCACCACCACCCAAAATGAAATAAAAGCAAAAAACCTAAACAAATACAAAACCCACAACAACAAACAAAAAACAAAAACAAACAGAAAAACAAACAACCCCCCTAAGAAAACCCCAACAAATAAAAAACAAAATAAAACAAAAAACTCCCACAACAACAAATACACACACGCCCACCGTCCTTCCCTCCCCCACCCCCCCCCCCGCCCCCCCCCCCCCCCCCAATCTAAAACCAAAACATCTAAACAAACAACAACAAAAATGCCTCTTTAGAAAAGGGGTCTACTTTTACTTTCTGGTTTAAAAAAAAAATTTAGGTGGGTGGGTGCGGTGACGTCATACCAACCTCACCTCAGAGAGAGAGGAACATACCTTTCACAAACACTTCTGCCATTAATTTGTATTGTTCTCTTTAAGAGGGGGGGAGGGGGGTAAGAAAGCCAGGGCCAGGGTCGTTTTTTTCTCGAATGAGGAGGAGATTGGTGGTGGTGGGGGGGGGGGGGGATGAGAGGGGGGGGGGGGTACCTATCTTTTTAAAATTTTCTTTTTCTTGCAAACAGACAATAAACTTATTGTTCGTAAACTCTACCGGGACCTGCGTTAGAGAGAGAGAGAAGTTATCCCTGGTATTTTGTCGCCTGTGTGTTTCCCTTTTCCCTTTGCCTGTCTGTCTGTCTGTCTGTCTGACTGTCTCTCTGTCTGTCTGACTGTGTGTGTGTGTGTGTGTGTGTGGTGTGTGTGTGTGTGTGTGTGTGTGTGTGTGTGTGTAGGAGAAGTAAGTCAGTCAATCAGTATTCAATT
>CM054165.1:39321041-39343541 GCA_028751875.1 Rapana venosa
GATCGGGGGATGGGTGGTCTAGAGGTAACGCGCCTGTCTAGAAAGCGAAAAGTCCGGGTCTAAAAGTGTGCGGCGGTTCGTACCCCGTTTGGCCCGGGAAATTTTTCCCCCATCCATTAGACCATGAGTGGTGGTCTGGGCGCTAGTTTTTTCGGATGAGACGATAAACCGAGGTCCCGTGTGTTACACGTAATTATTTAGCGCACGTAAAAAAACCCACGGGAACAAGAGAGTTGTCCTGGCAAAATTCTTAGAAAAAAGGCCACTCTGATAGGGAAACAAATACAGCTGCAGAAAAAAAAGAAGAAAAAAAGGGTGAAAGGGTGGCGCAGCGCTAAGTGGCGACGCGTTCTCCCGCTCTCCCCGGGGAGAGCAGCCCGAATTTCACGGAGAGAAATCTGCCATGACTTAAAGTGGTATGAAATAAAATCTGAGCGCTTTGATTTGTTGCTTTACAAGATTCAGCGCTATATAAATTGCATACATTATTATTATTATTATTAGACGCTACACAAGACAACAGGACACTATGAAACAAAGGAACAGCAACAACAACAACAACAGCAACAGCAGCAACAACAACAGCAGCACACATCCACAAACCAACAACGCGTCAATGCCCACCCTTTCTCTAGCCTACGTCGAGCAAGGACGGGAGAGGAAAACCTTCCTGAGTACACACAGTGCCATCATCCCCCACCATTCATCACCGTATGGACGGCCACCCCCCCCATCCTCACCCTACCCCACCCCACCCCACCCACCATCCCTTCTCTCTCCTTCTCTTCCCCCTTCGCCTCCTCTCTTCTCTCCTTCCATCACAAACCAAGCAAGAAAAGGAAGAAGGAGAGAAAAAAAAGAAAAAACTATTTTAAAAAAAGGGACAAGAAAATGAGAGCATGTTGACTCTACCACAGATCTATCATTCCGTCTCTAGCTCTTCTTCTTTTTTTTCTTCTTCATTAGCAATTCATGCTTCAGACCCACCTTTGATGACCTCCCCTTCCCCATCTCCTCTCTCCTCCTCCCCCTTGCTCCCACACTGCGCATGTCAGATCAGCCGGAAACGGAAGCCATGCGTCACTCAGATCTTTGCATGATGCTCTATTGCAATAGCTGAGAGAGAGAGAGAGGTTGGAGGACAAGATAAGAGAAGATCTAGCAAAGAAAAGAAAAGAAAGACAAGACCCGGAAAGAGACTAGGCTTCAATGAAAAGGAGGCTTGTGAAGAAAAGAAAAGTGAAAGCGAGGCTTGAGGTAAAAATATGAAAAGTGTGGCAGACGATCCACCCACCCAGTCAACCAAGGGGTAAAAAGATCTGCTGTAGTTAGCTCCGAAAACTGTTATCTGTTGTGTTGTTGTGCCTACGAGGGAGAGATTGGGATTAACCATGACAAAGTTTCTGTAACCGCGCATGCGCACGCGCGCGCGTGTGTGTGTGAGTGTGTGCATTGTAACTTCCTAGCGGTTTTCCAGAGAGTTCATTTCTGTTTTTTCTTTCTCTCCTCTCATCGTTGTTTTTCCTGTTCTTCTGCTGGGTCGCTTCTGAGTCAAAAGGCAACCGGACCTTTGCGAGGTAAATCTATGACATAATGTGTTGTAACGAGTCAGAGATGTATTTTCAGTGGTGGGGGATGTGACAGTCACGTGTGTGGCTTTGACAGCTTTAATGTTTAGTTCTGTTTGGGGATTAAGGGCTGTGGTGGTGGTGGTGGTGGTGGTGATGGTGGTGGTGGTGGGTGTTGTTTTTTTTCGCTTGTTTTCAGTGTTTAGACAGTGCGTCGTGTTTTAGAATGATGTAAGGATTTGGCTTGGTTTGGTAATATGTAGTGAATTGATTGGGTTTTTTTTTGGTGTTTATTGTGTGTGTTATTTGTATGTTTGTTTGTGAGTTTATCAAAGATAGTTTCTTGTGTTTTTATAGTTATGTAAGGATGTGGCTGGGTTTGTAATATGTAATGAATTGATCTTTTTAATAATAATAATAATAATAATAATAATAATAATATATGGAATTTATATAGCGCTGAATCTTGTAAAAACAAACAAATCAAAGCGCTTGCACTCAAATCATTTATACGCATGCAACTGTAAGTGTGTGTGTTCGATTCATTTTAGGTATTCCACAAATGTTGTGATATTAGTGTGTGTGCGTGTGTGTTGTTCTTCAATTTAACGTCTATTCACATTAAGTGATATTAGACACAAAAAGGCAAACAATTCAGAAAAAAGGGTTAAGGAACTGTCTAACTACTGTAACTATAATACAATGAAAGAAATGAATTTACCTTATGAATAAATAGCTAATTAAACTACAACAGATCAAAAGATACATTTCAAGTATTCTATGCTAAAAGAACACTGGGAAAGAAAGGTAACAATTTCGAAAACTATACCATGGTGGGTAGAATGCCTATGCTTCAAATCAATAAATGACATACTTACTTGTGCTATAGCAAACTACTAACACAACTCTCTTTCAACAGCAAAGCAATTTCACAGAGCAATGTAGAGTTATTCAAAATCTTTTGCAACGATCTCTCACGAATGGTGGGCAGCTGCTTTTTTAACATTTGGCATTCGAAAAGAATATGAATGTTTGAGATTGCCCCACCACACACACAATGCACATTTCTAGAAAATTTTGTATGGAAAGCATTTAACTTCAGTCTATTAATTAGACCTATGACTGGCCTTTGGCGTGATTTGTCTAACCCAAAACGAGAAGAGAGAAAGAATTTTAGGTCAAAAATTGAAGTGGTACCCTGGGAAAACCCCGCATCTTCTTGTTTTTTCCTAACATGCTTCCAGCAAGCACTTTCTATCAAGTTATAATTCTCATGAATTGACATTGGTATATTCAAGACAGCAGCAGAGTTTGATTGTGCTGCCGCATTTTTAGCTGCTCTATCAACCTTTTCATTATAAAAGATATTGCAATGCGATGGTACCCAGCAAAAGGTGACACTAGTGCCTCTTAAAATGAGAAAGTGTATAATATGGTTTATTTCAGTTATAAGATCATGTTTAATATTAGACCCAGAGTTTTTAAGAGATTGTAACACAGATTTTGAATCAACACATAACAATACCTGTAAAATAGCCCGAGGAAAGTCAATTAAGTAATGTAAAGCCATCAGAATGGCAGTTAACTCTGCTGTAAAAATAGAATGATTCTTTCCAATATGGTACAATTTTTCATTGTGTGTTGTGTGTGTGTGTGTGTGTGTGTGTGTGTGTGTGTGTGTGTGTGTGTGTTATCTACCTGTTATGTGTGAGTTTATCTTAGACACTGTCGTGTTTTATGTAAGACGTGTCTGTTGTTTGATAAGTCTTGTTGTTGTGTCTTTACAGCTAGTTTTGTAATGTTGATATTGTTCATTATGTATTTTATCTCTCTTTGTGCTTAAGCTTATACACAAGTCTGTCGAGGTTGAAGTACAGACGTGTCTGTCTCCTAATCTGTGTTTCGCTCTGTCTTCACAATTGCTTTTAGAATTTGTTACAAAATTCATACTTTCGTGTATTTGTCACTGATAGATAGCTCGCGTCTTGATCATATTTTGGGGGGATATTCTTCCATCACTTATTCATGATTATTACTTTTGTGTGTAATATTCCCATCTGACCAATTTAAAATGTAGTTTTCTTGTGTCTTGTGAGATAATTATAGGTATCAATGTGCCTGTCAGTATTGTAATTGCCCTTCATGGGATGATTTAAGTGTTTTTGACTTGACTTGACTTGACACAAAAGAAATGGGTGGCTCTGATATTGTGCTTTTGTGTTGAAATACGTTTCATTTCTGTGAACATTATTACAACATTAGCAAATCTGTAATGAGAGCACCAAGAAGCACATAAGTACACCTTGTATTGCGCTCTTCCAATATCGTGGTTTGAAGTTAGTGTTCGATGTCGTTTTCCTTCTATTCCTTCGTTCATGTTCTTCTGTTCTGTCACTCTGTTACAGGTGTAATTCTGACTTCGTTCTGTCAATCTGTCTGTCACACTGTCTCTCTGTCTGTGCTTGTCTGTCTCTGTCCGTCTGTGAATCTTGTTCATTTCACACCACTTTAAGTCACGGCAGATTTCTCTGCTTGAAATTCAGGCTGCTCTCCCCGGGGAGAGCGCGTCGCCACAAGAGCAGCGCCACCCATTATTATTATTTTTTTTCCTGTCTGCAACTGTGAATTGTTTCCCAATTAGAGTGGCTTTTTTCTACAGAATTTTGCCAGGGACAACTCTACTGTTGCCGTGGGTTCTTTAATGTGTGCTAAATAGTTTTGTGTAGCACATGGGACCTCGGTTTATCGTCTCATCCGACAGACTAGCACCCAGACCACCACTCGTGGTCTAATGGAAAGGGAAAAGTTTGTAACTCTCTCTGTCAGTATCTGTCTCTTTCGGTCTGTCTGTGAGTTTCCAGGCTTCTAACTGTCGTCCATGGTTGTGAGATATAATGTCTGTCTGTCTGTCTGTTTTTTCCAGCTTGATGTAGACATCTCTTTCTCGTTTGTTTGTCGTTAAGTCTGTCTGTCTGAATGTCGTTAAGTCTGTCTGTCTGTCTGTCTGTCGTTAGGTCTGTCTGTCTGTCTGTCGTTAGGTCTGTCTGTCTGCCTGTCTCTTTTTCTGTGGGGTATGGTCTTCTTGTCGTTGTTTTTCTCTACCGACTTCTATAATCTTGGTCCGCCTTTTGATTTTTTGTTGTTGGTTTTTTTTTTTGGGTGGTGGTGGTGGTGGTGGTGGTGGTGGGGGGGGGGGGTCTTACTTTGTTTGTTTCCATCATTCGTTTCTTTTCAGACTGACAAATGAGTTTTATTGATGCATTTAAAATAAACTCATTGTTAGGAAATTCAGTCAAAATGTTACGGATTGCAGTGAACAGAATACTATTTATGCACAGAGAGAGAGAGAGAGAGAGAGAGAGAGAGAGAGAGAGAGAGACAGAGAGACAGAGAGAGAGAGAGGGGGGGGGGAGGAGAGGGGGAGAGAGAGAATTTGAGAATCGCGCGCACGCGCGCGCACATACACACACACACACACACACGCGCGCGCGCGCGCCCCGAGCGCGCACGCCACACACACAGACACACACAAAGACACACACAAAGACACACACATACGTGCGCGCGCGCATACACACACTCTCTCTTCCCATCTCTACCTCTGTCTCTCAGTTTGTCGCTTTCTCTGTCTCTCTGTCTCTGTGTGTCTGTCTGCATGTCTGTCTGTCTGTTTGTCTCTGTCAATCTCTATATGAAAGTGTGTGTGTGTGTGTGTGTGTGTGTGTGTGTGTGTGTGTGTGTGTGTGTGTGTAGTCAATTCACATTTTTATATCCAGATGATACACTAAATAAGCAATGCATTAATTTTGCTCCTTTTCATCAATCCATCTATCTAGGAAGAAAAAAATACTCTCTGTCTGTCTCTGTCTGTTTTTCTTTCTCTGTCTCTGTCTCTGTCTGTCTGTCTGTCTGTCTCTCTCTCTCTCTCTCTCTCTCTCTCTCACTCTCTCTGTGTGCATGTATGCGTGTATATGTATACATACATGTATGCATGAGCACTTGCGTGCGTGTGTACTCGAACGCGAGCGTGCGAGCACACATGCTTGTTTGCGGTATAGCACAAAATCTGAATCGATGCCTTCATGATAACTCTGAAGAATAGGCAATGTCGCATTGGACAAGAGAATCCACACTCTCTGGCAGTTCCTTTAGCAAGCAGGCAGCGACACTTAGATATCTGTTCAAGGCTCAAAACACTGACATCAGTCGCTCATTCTCATTCTCATCATCATCATCATTATCATCATCATCGTTGTCGTCGTCGTCGTCGAACGCTCAGACAGCAACTATCGTCGTCTATCCTGATTTATGAGCGAAAATGCGTCGCGCTGCCGTGAAGCGCCTCACGAGTTTGGCCCAGCGCATTCCCACTTCAGTGTAGTCACTACTCATGGCTCACAACAACCTCGACATACAAAGGTCTTAGGGGAGAGGGTTTTTTTGGTTAGGGAGGGGTGCGGGTGGGGTGGGGTGGGGGATGGGGGGTTGGATGAAAAAGATAAATGGGTTGGTGTCAACAAAACGTTACTTTCCATCCCCTCCACCTTCCTGCTATCTTCTTCTCCATCTCTCTCTGTCTCTGTCTCTGTCTCTGTCTTTCTCTGTCTCTGTGTCTTTGTTGCTCTTTCTCTTTGTCTCTGTCTCTGTCTGTCTCTGTCCCTGTGTGTGTATCTATGTGTCTGTCTCTCTGTGTCTGTCTCTGTCTTTGTCTGCCTGTCTGTCTTTCTCTTTCTCTCCCTCCCTCTCTCTCTCTCCCTCTCCCTCTGTCTGTCTGTCTGTCTGTCTGTCTGTCTATCTATCTATCTATCTATATTTATCTCTCTCTCCCTATATATATATATATATATACATACATACATACATACATACATACATACATCTTTCTCTCCTCCCTCTTCATGTGAACAGACTTTAAACCTACAACAACAACAACAAAAGCTTTTTCTTTCTAGCCGTCTGCTGATGTGTGCACAATGTTGTGATGCTTGCCAAGTAGGATAAAGAAAGCAAAGCAAAAGAAAAGTTTCATATAACAACAACAATAACAATATACACACGCGCACGCGCGCCTGCACGAGCTCGCGCGCGCGCGCACACACACACACACACACATACACACACACACTGGCACACACAGACACAAGCGCACACACATGGATGAGTATCAAACTAATCCCCCTACACACACACACATGGATGAGTATCAAACTAATCCCCCTACACACACACACACACACACACACACACACACACACACACACACACACACACACACACACACACACACATGGATGAGTATCAAATTAATCCCCCTACACCCCTCCCCCCCCACACACGCACGCACACACACACACACACGCCGCCCCCCCCCCCACCCCCCACACACACACTACACGCGCAAACACAAGGAGGATGATTGTCACAGTCTAAAAAACACCAAACAAAACCTCCTACACAAGGATGAAGACATAGTCAAAAACCACCACCACCCTCCACAAATCAGACCGTCTTTGGTGATCTAGTCCTGAACTAAGGTTTTAACACCGCCAGCCAACAAACATTCTCTGTTCTACGTTTCTTTCTTTTCTTAATCTCCTTCATTTCTGTTTCATTTTTTTGTCATTTTCATACAACGCTAAGTCACGGCAGATTTCTCTGCGTGAAATTCGGACTACTACCCCTTCCTCCCCCCTCCCGGCGCCCTGGAGAGAGCGCGTCGCCACAAGAGCAGCGCCACCCATTATTTTCTTGTCCCTGTCTGCAACTGTATTTGTTTCCCTATCACAGTGGCTTTTTTTCTACAGAATTTTGCCAGGGACAACACTCTTGTTGCTGTGGGTTCTTTTACGTGCGTTTAATAACTTTATGTAACTCACGGGACCTCGGTTTAACGTCTCATCCGAAAGACTAGCATCCAGACCAACACTCATGGTCAAATGGATGGGGGAGGGAGGGAGGGGGGGGGGTACAGTTTTTGGCCCAAACGGTGATCCTATGCCTGCTTCTCTTTTCACGCAGTGCCTTCCGCAGCTTATACCATCTATCACAAAGATTGTAAACTCATCTCTTCTTTCGGGAATTTTTCCTTCAGAACTCAAAACTGCAATAGTTACACCTCTACTCAAAAAGCACGACCTCGACCCTAACATACTGAAAAATTACAGACCTGTTTCTAACCTACCTTTCATCTCCAAAGTCATTGAAAAAGTAGTTCTGAAACAACTCAACAGCCATCTTCATTCAAATAGTCTCCTTCCCGAATTTCAGTCTGCCTATCGCGTCAACCACAGCACTGAAACCACCCTATTCCATACGTTAAACACGCTTCTAAACGCTTCTGACTCGGGGAAAATCTCCCTTCTCACTCTTCTCGACTTATCTGCAGCATTTGACACTATAGATCACTCTATCCTTCTCTCCCGTCTCCAAAAAACGTTCGGTGTTACTGGCACAGCCCTTACCTGGTTTAGTTCATACCTCACTGATCGATTCCAGACAGTCACAGTAAACAAAATTCAATCAATTCCTGCAAAACTAGAATGTGGAGTCCCACAAGGATCAGTTCTGGGCCCTGTCCTGTTCACTCTCTACACTGTTCCACTCTCATACATAATAAACCGTCACCAGATCAACCATCATTTCTACGCTGATGACTCTCAGATTCAAAGCAGCGACACTCCTGAAAATCTGCCTTCTCTCTTGACAAATATGTCACTTTGCCTTCAGGACATTCAAAACTGGATGATACAAAACAAGTTACAGCTAAATGCAGATAAAACCGAAGCCATGATTATAGGGACCAAACACAAACTCTCTTCCATCACAACAGATTCAATAGAATTTAGCAGTACATCAGTTCCGCTATCCACTGCAGTTAAGTATCTAGGTGTTGTTATTGACAACACACTCTCTATGCAAAAATTCATCACCCAGACCTGCCAGTCCTGCTACTATCAATTATGGCATATAAGTGCAATCCGAAAGTACCTGTCCACTGATGCAACATCCAAACTTGTCACATCTCTTATTCTTTCACGTCTGGACTATTGTAATTCTATTTTGGCTGGTCTGCCAGCATCACCTATCCACTCCCTTCAACGCATACAAAACTCTGCAGCTCGATTAGTCCTCAAAAAGAAAAAAATCTGAGCATATTATTCCACTCCTGCAATCTCTCCACTGGCTGCCTGTGCCACAGAGAGTAAAGTACAAGCTCAGTGCCCTCTGTTACAAATGTCTCCACAAAACAGCACCCTCCTACCTCTGTGAATGTCTTCACCTGTACACTCCTTCTCGTTCCCTCCGCTCTGCTGCAGATACCTTGTGCTTACGAATACCTAGATTCAACCAACCCACTGTTGGCCGTCGTTCTTTCTCTATTTCTGGTCCATCAATCTGGAATGACCTCCCTCTCTCCCTTCGTGAAAAGTCTACTTACGACAGCTTTAAATCCAGCCTCAAAACATAACTATTTCAAACCTAAGATTTTTCCCTCTCCATGTCTGTCCCTGCCTTTAAAAGCCAAAATTCCATCACCCTGCTGAAATGTACAACCTGTGTGTGTGTGTGTGTGTGTGTGTGTGTGTGTGTGTGTGTGTGTGTGTGTGTGTGTGTACATTTGAATTTGTTAGAATATTGTGAATCATTGTTGGTTGCTTGTGTGGGAGCGGGTTGAATGGAAGCGCTCTGATTTGTAATTGCAAGATATAGCGCTCTATAAATTCCATATATCATTTTTATTATTATTATTATTATTAAACCACCGCACATTTTCGACCCGGACCGACACACAGAGTCCATTTTGATATTAGGATCGGACAGACCACAAATATATAACTTAAGACAACATGGAAACTAAATCCCCCCCCCAATAAAAAAGAAAAAAAACGAAAAAAGAAAACAAAAACAAAAAACAAAACAACCCTCCTCGCCCCAAAGGGGGGTTGAAAAAAAAAAAGGAAAAAAAACCCGGGGTGGGGGTGGGGGGGTGGTGGGGTGGGGTGGGGGGGGGGGTGGGGGAAAAAAGGGGGGGGAAAAGGACAGGGTTGGTTGTGGGGAGCCGGGTTTTTGGAAAATGGAAGGTTGTTTTGGAATTGAAGGGGGATTAGGTTAAAATTCCAATACAAGAAAATTTAAAAAGGAATTTAGAGGAGAAAAAGATATTTTGAATTAGGAGGGAAAGGGGAAAAAATAAAATAGAAAACGGGGTAATAAATAAAAAAAAGGGAAAAAAAGGGGAAAAAGGGGGGAAAACAAAAAAAAAAAAAAAAAAGGTGATTTAAAAAAGAGGTTTTTTTGGTTTTTGGAAGGAGGGGGGGGGAAAAAGGGGTGGGGGGGAGAGAGGGAGGAGAGGGGGAAGGAGGGAGAGAGGGAGAGAGGAGAGGAAGAGAGAGGGGAGAGAAAAAGAGATAGAGGGGGGAAGAAGAGGGAGGGGAGGAGGGGAGAGAGAGAGAGGGGAGAGAGGGAGAGAGAGAGGGAAAAAGGGGAGAGAAAAGAGGGAAGAGAGAGGGGGGGAAGAGAGAAGAGAGAGGGGGGAGGGGGAGAGGGGAAAAGAGAGGGGAAGGGAAGAGAGAAAAAAGAGAAGGGGGAAAAAGAGAGAGGGAGGAGGGGGGGAAGAGAGAGAGAGAAAAGGGGAGGGGGGAAGGAGAGGGGAGGGGGAGAAAATTTGAAGAAGAGGGGGAAGAGAGAGGGAAGGAGAAAAGAGGAGGGGGTGAGAGGGAGAGAGAAGAGGGAAAGGGGGGAAAAAGAGAAAAAGAGAGAGGGAGGAGAGAGAAGAGGGGGAGAGGGGGAGAGGGAAAAGGGGAGAGAGAGAGAAGAGAAAAAGAGGGGGGAGAGAGGGAGAGAGAGAAAGGAGAAGCAGAGAGAGAGAGAGAGAGGAGGAGAAAGAGAGGGGGAGGGGGAGAAGAAAGAGAGAGGAAAAGGGGGGAGAGGGGAAGAGGGGAGAGAAAGAGAGGGGAGGGAGGGAGAGAGAGGGAGAGAGAGACAGAGGGGAAAATTGGAGAGGGGAGGGGGAAAGAGAGAGGGAGAGGGGGGGGAAAGAGGGGGAGGGGGGAGAGAGAAAGAGAGAGGGGGAAGGGGGAGAAGAGGGGAGGGTAGGGGAGAGAAAAAGGGGGAGGAAGAGAGGGAAAGAGAGAGGAGGGGAGGGAGAGGGGGGAGGGGAGAGGAGAGAGAGAAGGGAGAGGGGAGAGAGAGAGGAGAGAGGGGGGAATAAAAGATAGGGAGGGGGAGGGGGAAAGGGGAGAGCGGGGGGAAGAGGGAGAAGAGAGGGGGGGGGAGGGGGAAGAAGAGAGAGGGGGGAAGGGGGAGGGAGGGGGGAGAGGGGGAGAGAGAGAGAGAGAGGGGAGAGAGGGAGAGAGGGAGGGGGAGGGGGAGTGGGGGGAAGGGAGAGAGAGAGAGGGAAAAAGAGAGAGAGAGGAGAGGAGAGGTAGGGGAAAAGAGGGGAGAGAGAAAAGGAGAGAGAGAGGAGAGAGGGGAGAGGGGGGAGAGGGAGAGGGGGAGGGGGAGGGGGGAAGAGAGGAGAGGAGAGAGAGGGGGGTAGATAGGGAGAGGGGGGAGGGGGGAGAGGAGAGGGGGAGGGAAGGAGAAAGAGAGGGGAGTGGGGGAAGGAGAGAAGAGGGGGAGAGAGGGGGAAAAGAGTAAGAGGAGAGGGGAGGGGGAGGGAGGGGAGGGGAAGAGCCGAGAGGGGAGAGAAAAAGGGGAAAGAGAGGGGAGAGAGGGGGAGGGGGAGAAAAGAGAGAGGGGGAGAGAGGGGGGAGGTTTAGAGCGGGGGGCTGGGGGGTTTGGGGGGATTCGCTTTGAGCCGTCTGGCGGGTAATGTGGTTCTTCCCCTCCCGGTTCTCCCTCCTTTTCCCCTTTTTCCCCCGCCTTGGTTTTTTTTGCCTTTTTGTCCCCTTCCTTTTTTTTCCATTTCTTCCCCTTTTTTCTCTTTGCTTTTTTTCTTCCCCTCCTTTTTTGGGTTCTTTTGTTTTTTGCTTTCCCCCTCCTTTTTTTCCTCGGTCCTTTGTTCCCCTTTTTTTTGTTTTTTTTTTTTTTGGTTTTTTTTTTTATTTTTTTTTTTTTTTTTTGTTTTTTTTTTTTTTTTTTTTTTTTTTTTGTTTTTTTTTTTTGTATTAAATTTTTTAATTTTATTAAAAATTAAAAATTAAATAAAAAAGGGGGGAATTTAAAAATTTTAAAAAATTACATTTTATTTTTAATTTATTTTGGGGTTTTAAAAAAAACCAAAAAAATTAAAATTTAAAATTTATTTTTTTTAAATAAAATTTTTAAATTTTTTGGGGAAAAATGGGAATTTTTTTTGAAAATCTTTACCTAATTTCCACGCCCCCAAAACCCTCTTTTGAAACCCCTGGGGCGGAAGGGCTCCCGGGTTTTCACACCATTTTTTTTAAAATAAAAAATTTTTTTTAAGAAAAAAAAAAAAAAAAAAAAGAAATCAAAAAACCCTTTCAAAAACAAAACCAAAATTAATTTCCCCTTTCTGTTTAAATCCATTCTTTCCCCTTTTTTATATTTAGAAAAAAAATTAACAAAGGGAAAAAATAAAAAAACTTTTTTTAAAAGAAAAATTTTTAAAAAGGGTTTCAAGACCCCAAAAAAGTGTTTTAAACAAATTTGGGGAAATGAATGAATGAAGGGGAAAAAAGGAATGAATGAATGGATAGTTTGGAAAAAATGAATGCCCAAAATATAGGGATGGAAGAATGATAAAAGAAGGGAAAGGTGGATGGTTTGGATGGATAGAGGGAAAGGAAAAATTTAATTTGGGATGGTTTTGGGGTAAAAAGGAAAAAAGAATAAAAATAAAAGTTTAGATAAAGGGGAAGGTTTGGATGAATAAATTTAAAATTTTTTGGGATAGGATGAATGGGGGGGGAAAATGGAAAATGAAAAATAAATGGAGGGTTGAATAAAAATGGATAGAAAAATTGAAGGATGAAAAATAAATTTGGAAAAAGGAGGGGAGGGATTAAATGAAATAAATGAATTTTTTGGATGGAGGGGGGAGGGAAAGGATGGATGGAGGGGAGGGAAAGCAAGAAAAAAGAATGAATGGATAAATGGAAAAATGAAAGAATGAAAGAAAGAATAAATGGGGGGAAAGGGTGAATGCATGAATGAAAAAAATTTTAGTTAAGGAAAGCCTGGCAGGGCCCCCTTTTTGACAGTGTTGTAACGACTTTTTGGTTTTCTGTTTTTGTTTTTTTTTTGGGGTTGGGGAATTTTTTGGTTTTTTTTTTTTGGGGGGGGGGGGGAGGGGAGGTTGGGTTTGTATCCAACAGCATTTACAATGATAAATTGTTGACAAAGTGTTGGATCCGGGTTTGCACCGCCACACCAAAAATTATGTTTTCTTGAATTAGTTCTCACACAGTACACACACCCCACACACACACGTACGCACACACACACACAAAACACACACACCACACACACAACACCACAACACAACCCCACCCCACACGTACAAACACAAAACACACGCACACACACACACAAAACAAAACAAAAACCGCACAAAACACAACACACACAAAAAACACGCAAAACACACTCACACGCACACAAAAAAAACATAAAACACACCAAACACACAACACACAAAAACACAACACACACACCACAAAACCACTCTCTCTCTCCTCTCTCTCTTTTCACCCCACTCAAGTCTCTCTGAAGCTGAAACCCTTAAAAACTTTAAAAAAAACACAACCTGACAAAACATAATCCCTCTTATAACAACCTTCCACCCACCAACATCAATCATCTCCCTCAGACCCCCTCCCCCCCCCCCCCCCCCCCCCCCCCCCCACTCCCTGTTCCCCATTTCGATATGACATTAATTGCACAAATGCGTGAACACGCCAGCTCCATCTACACAAACTACATCATTATGTAACACTCCACCCCCCCCCCCCAATCTCTCTTACATCTCAAGTGAACTTTATCATTATCAACACTGATATGTGTATAAATTTGATATTTGTTTATCTTGATATTTATGGATGGTTGCGTGCGTGTGAATGATTTGAATGCAAGCACTTTGATTTGTTTACTTTACAAGATTCAGCGCTGGATAAATTCCACATATTATTATTATTATTATTAGTAGTAGTAGTAGTAGTAGTAGTAGTAGTATTTTAAACCATTGTTTTTCACTCGCATAATCATCATAATATCTCACATCAATTATTACGCATAAACAATACCTACAGCTTCCACATAGAAAAGTCTCAATGAAACTTGCCTGCAACAGCATAATATGAAAAACTGAAGAGGCTGAATATATTAGCCCTGGAAAAAAAAATCCTCCAAAATTGATGAAGCAGACTCTTGTGTGTGAAAACGTCCCAGGCATGACGTACTAACTACGTCACTTCCTTCTTCAGTTTAAGGTCAAGATAAATGACCCCGTCAGACATTCTGTCTTTAGTTAAGGTCAAGATAAATGACCCTGTCAGAGATTTTGTCTTTAGTTAAGGTCAAGATAAATGACCCTGTCAGACATTCTGTCTTCAGTTAAGGTCAAGATAAATGACCCAGTCAGACATTCTGTCTTTAGTTAAGGTCAAGATAAATGACCCTGTCAGACATTCTGTCTTCAGTTAAGGTAAAGATAAATGACCCTGTCAAACATTCTGTCTTCAGTTAAGGTCAAGATAAATGACCCTGTCAGGCATTCTGTCTTTAATTAAGGTCAAGATAAATGACCCAGTCAGACATTCTGTCTTCAGTTAAGGTAAAGATAAATGACCCTGTCAGGCATTCTGTCTTTAATTAAGGTCAAGATAAATGACCCTGTCAGACATTCTGTCTTTAGTTAAAAATTTGACCCTGTCAAAATTTATGTCTTCCAAGTCCTCGTACTGACCTATAATATACATCCAGTTTTTTATTTCGTCCCTTATGTTTGGAATGCTCCTCCACCTAAAATGGAAAATACAAATTCTGTACAACACCCCGCCCCCCACTCCTCCCCCCGAAACAAAGTACATTCCTTTCTAATGTCACAAAACGAGCTTTTTTCCATCGTTGTTATTGTTTTCTTTTTTTGTTTTGTTTTCATGTTGATGTTATTTATTACCCTCTTAATGTTTAATTGCTTTTAACTAGGAAAGAATGGTGATTGTAAGTGGACATTATAGTATACTAGTTTTATTTTGTGATGTGTGTGTGTGTGTGTGTGTGTGTGTGTGTGTGTGTGTGTGTGTGTGTGTGTGTGTGTGTGTGTGTGTTTCGCTTAAGTATGCATAATTAAATGAGTACGTGTGCTTTTTTTTTTGAAAGATATATTCTGAGTATTTTGATGTTTTAATTTTTTTTACATCGTGTGTGTGTGTGTGTGTGTGTGTGTGTGTGTGTGTGTGTGTGTGTGTGTGTGTGTGTGTGTGTGTGTGTGAGAGAGAGAGAGAGAGAGAGAGAGAGAGAGAGAGAGAGTGTGTGTGTGTGTGTGAGATAGGGTGAGTGAGAGTGTGTGTGTGTGTATGTGTGTGTGAGAGCGTGTGTATGTGTGTGTATGTGTGTGGTGTCCATATATGTTCTCTCTCTCTTCCCCTCTCTCTCCCCCCCCCTTTCTCTCCCCCCCTCCCCCCCCCCCCCCCCCCCAATCCCTTTCTCTCTCTCCCTCTTGTGATTGAATTTGAGTTTACTGTTCTGTACTTAAAGAGTTACTTTCTATTAGCATTTTCTTACTAGTTTATTGTAGGTTTAGTAAACTGCCCCCCTAACCAACCAACTCCAAGATCCCTCCCCCCACCCCCTCCCCTCACACCTAGCCTTGTTGTGTCAAATACCACAGAAGAGACGAACAACGAAATGGAACAGGTCTCTCTGTGGTAGTGGATGGAGCCTGGTTCTGGTTCTCAGCTGTCAGACCGGGAGTGCTACTGTCCCAACACCAAGCTTTCATCTCTTACCTCCCCCCCCCCCCCCCCCCCCCCCATGTGTCATGTAAATAAATGGATGCCTCCTGCCGGCAGCTGCACTCGCGGCGTGTCGCCTCTGTGTACCACTCCCCCAAGTCGGCACTCGGCTACCTCCATGATGGCAACATAGGTCACCTAGGTAAAAACACATCTCACCGTTGGTGAACCGCGGAGCTCTATCATAGGAACAATCAAAACAACAACAGCAGCAACAACAATAACAACAAGAACAGCAGCAGCAATAGCAGCAGCAACAATAACAGCAGCAGCAGCAATAGCAGTAAGAACAACAACAGCAGCAGCAGCAACAACAGCAACAATAACAGAAGCAACAGCAACAACAACAGCACAACAACAGCATCAATAACAATAACAGCAGCAACAACAACAACAGCAACAACAATAACAGCAACAACAACAGCAACAACAGCAAAAACACCACCACCACCACCACCAACAACAACAACAATACGAAGCGTAGGCCAAAACGTACGCGCTCATAACTATACACACATAAAATATTTATGCAAAAAACAACGAAGAAGAAAAACGTTCTTATCGACAGAGGAAAACTATCAACCACACACTGACTTACCACAGTGCCTCCGCGTTACGCTATTTTTAAACTTGAAAAGGGGGGCAACAACTGCAAGGGTTTGCACAGAATCAAGGAAGGTAACTCAAGACGTCAAAGGAGCAGAATAAATCAAGGGGGGTTAGGTTAGCTCCCCTTTGTAGAAACAGCCAGTTCTTCCTCCTGGACACGCTGTCAACCCTGTGTCATGCAGGACAGCACTGTCGGCGTGGCACAAAGCCCTTTGGCGGGATGGAGTCGACAGGGGAGACAATATTCTGCCTCGCTTTGGCCCTCATTTGCATAAGCACGTGTGGTGATTTATGCAAATGAGAGGAAGAGATCTGACGGGGGGGGGGGGGGGGGGGGGGGGGGGGGGGGGGTGAGTATAAGAAAAAAAAAGATATAAAAGAGGAAGGATCGAGTAATTAATTTATGGGGTGTGTGTGTGTACTCGTGCATTTACCGCGTATTGTGATGTTGTTCTTGTTTTGTTATTGATTCCCTTACCGATATCTCCATTCTTTCCTATTCTTCTTCAAGTCAAGTCAAATATTTTTATTTCCAGATGGTACATTGAATAAGCAATACATTTGGTTTTTTTAAATTTTAAATCAAGCCATCTATCTAAGAACAAATTTCTTAATGATTATTTCTTTTATTTTATTTATTTTATACCACTTTAAGTCACGAGATTTCTCTGCGTGAAATTCGGGCTGCTCTCCCCGGGGAGAGCGCGTCGCCACAAGAGCAGCGCCACCCTTTTTTTTTTGTCTTTTGGTCTGCAACTGTATTTGTTTCCCTATCAAAGTGGCTTTTTTCTAAGAATTTTGCCAGGGACAACTCCCTTGTTGTCGTGGGTTCTTTTACGTGCGCTGAAAATTTTGTGTAACACACGGGACCTCGGTTTATCGTCTCATCCGAAAGACTAGCGCCCAGACCACCACTCATGGTCTAATGGATGGGGAAAAATTTCGGGCCCAAACGGGGTACGAACCACGCACACACCCGACCCGGACTTTTCGCATTCTAGACAGGCGCGTTACCTCTAGACCACCGATCCACCATATACTGAAATACTATATTATTGCAACCATTACCAGGTTTTGAACCAGTAAAAGGAGGAAAATTGTGTAATATTTGTGTCTGTCTGTCTGTCTGTCATTTCAACATGATATGAATACGAATCTCTATTTCCTCTTTAGGGGTGATAATTATGGTAGAGATTGTTGCCCAGCCCAACAACCAAACAAGTAGAATACTATCACGACCACGCCACTAATGAGGTCACGTCCCCATCATAACCATGTCACTAACAGAACCAACGTCATTTACCACAGCAACTAATGGCAAACGTCAGACAGCTGGCTTCATCATGGTGAGTCCTCCCAAAGTCGGGCTAAGAGTGACGTCATCGGTCATTTTCCCACGGTTTGTTTTTCCCTGTACACAGATAAAGATCATCTTTTTTCTTCGTCGTTCGAATGCTCAGTCAGCAACTGTCACTGTCTGTCGTCTGAGCGAAAATGCGTCACGCTGCCGTTAACCCCCTGACAAGTCAGGCCCAGCGCATCCGACTTCGGCATGGGAGAGAATTGTTATCTTTTAAATCTTTCTGCAAAACAAGGACAGGAGAATGGAGCAAGAAAGGCGGAAAATAAGACAAGAAGGAGGTGACATGGAAAAAAAATGAACATGGCAGAAACAAAAAGAGGGATAGAAAAGAAGGAATTCCTAGCACAGAATTTCCAGAAAGTGGGGATGCTATTGATACTAACAGGCTCCCGGCAATCCCACTGGGATCTACGCTGAGGTAAACGTTCAGAATTCATTTATGCCAGCTTTTCTGGAGAAAGAGGACAAGATATACAATTTGCCGGGGGTCTGGGGGGTGGGGGTGGGGGTAGTCTAGTGGTTAGACCCTTGAGCTGGTGATCTGAGTGTCCAAGTTCCCGCTGTCAAAGCGACAGGAGAGTTCAAGGGAAGGAGGTTTTCCACACGAGTTGATCATTATCAAGTCAAGTCAAGTCAAAAACACTTTAATCATCCCATGAAGGGCAATTACAATACTGACAGGCAGATTGATACGTATAATTATCTCACAAGACACAAGAAAAATACATTTCAGATTGTTATAAGCTCTAGCCAAAGACCCACCCCCCACCCCACCCCCCAAAAAAAAACAAACAACAAAAAAAACCCAAAACCCCAACCCCCCTCCCGAAAATAAAATAAAAAAGAAAACCCAAACAAGGCAAATACAAAACCTACAACAACAAACAAAAAACAAAAACAAACAGAAAAGAAACAACACCCCTAAGAAAACCCAAACAAAAAACCCACAACAAAACAAAACAAAAAAACTCCCAAAACAACAAATACACATACGGCCTTCTCCCCCCTCCGCCCCCCCCCCCCCCCCCCCCCCCCCCCCCCCCCCCCCCTACATCTAAAACAAAACATCTAAAACTAACAACAACAAAAATGCCTCTTTAGAAAAGTGTCTACTTTTACTTTCTGGTTAAAAAAAAAGTTAGGTAGGTGGGTGTCGGTGACGTCATACCAACCTCACCTCAGAGAGAGAGGAACATACCTTTCACAAACACTTCTGCACATTAATTTGTATTGTTCTCTTTAAGTTGGGGGAAGGGAGGGGGGGGGATGGGTAAGAAAGCCAGGGCCAGGTGTCGTTCTTTTCTCGAAGGAGGAGGAGATGGTGGTGGTGGGTGGGGGGGGGGGGGGGGGGGGGGATGAGAGGGGGGGGGGGGAGGTACCTATCTTTTTAAAATTTTCTTTTCTTGCAAACAGACAATAAACTTTATTGTTCGTAACTCTTCCAGGACCTGCGTTAGAGAGAGAGAGAGAAGTTATGCCTGGTATTTTGTTGCCTGTGTGTTTCCCCGTTCTCTTTGCCTGTCTGTCTGTCTGTCTGTCTGTCTGACTGTCTGTCTGTCTGTCTGACTGTGTGTGTGTGTGTGTGTGTGTGTGTGTGTGTGTGTGTGTGTAGGAGAAGTAAGTCGGTCAATCAGTATTCAATTTCAACGTCTTTGCACTTATAAGTGATACCTGACGAATAATAGCAATAACAATAACAATAATTTTAATTCAGTTTTTGCAGGCCATATGGCCCATAGGAACAACAGTTAATCTGACGAATGTGTGTGTTGTGTGTGTGTGTGTGTGTGTGTGTGTGTGTGTGTGTGTGTGTGTGTGTGTGTGTGTGTGTGTGTGTGTGATGTGCTTTGAGCCTATGTTACAAGGGCATTGCATTATAGTCATAAAAGTTAATACCATTTTCATCGTCATCATCATCACCGGCTTATTATTATCAATAGTAGTAGTAGCAGCAGCAGCAACAACAGCAGCAGCAGCAATAATAGTAGCAGTAGCAGCAGCAACAGCAGCAGCAGCAGCAGCAGCAGCAGTATCGTCATCATTGTTTTCATCATTCATCATTACCGTTATCATTATCATCAAGTGGGTTTGTGGATCAGTCGCGGTCTATCAGTCAGTCGATTGGTTGGTTGGTTAGCTAGCCAGTCAGTCAGTTTATTTGTTTATTTATTTATTATTTTGTCTATTGTAATCTTTATTTCGGGGATAATGGAATAAGCACTCATGTACTTTTTAAATCTAGTCCCCGTGTCTATGCAGTTTTGTAAACTTTATTATCAGTTCCCACCGGCACACAATGGCCTACTCTTCCGAAAAGCGAGACGGGTTTTAACTTGGTGTTCTGCGTGCGTTCGCACACGGGACCTCGGTTTATAGTCTCATCCGAAGGACTTTTTTGGGAGAGTGGAGTCTGCACTGATGTTAACTCCAGAGGAAAAATTCTCTTGAACGAGATTCGAACAGGGGTCAGCAGATCACGAGCACATCACGCTAACCACAACGCTCTCTCTCTCTCTCTCTCTCTCTCTCTCTCTCTCTCTTCTCTCTCTCTCTCTCTCTCTCTTTCTCTCTCTCTCTCTCTCTCTCTCTCTCTCTCTCTCTCTTCTCTCTCTCTCTCTCTCTCTCTTCTTCGCCTACTTCTGTAGAGTTTATTTTTCTCTATAATATTTTTTTCAAATGTTTACATTCATCTTTTGTTTAAATATACACCAACGAGACACGTTGTGTAATTTAATGCCAAGTTCATAAAGCCTGCTTCGGTTTTTTTCGTTTGTTTCATTAAAAATTATTATTATACACATATAATTTTTACAATTCTAACTCGACGTCTTCTTTCAAAGTTGTCCTTTGTTTTCTGTTTCTCCAGTAGTTCCTATTCAGTCTGAGAATAGAATACATGACATTGTCTTCTTCTTGTTCTTCTTGTTCTTGTTCTTGTTCTTCTTGTTCTTGTTCTTCTTCTTCTTCTTCTTCTTCTTCTTCTTCTTCTTCTTCTTCTTCTTCGCAATTCTTCTTCTTCTTCTTCTTCTTCTTCTTCTTCTTCTTCTTCTTCTTCTTCACATATCTCTTTTCTTGGTGTATAGATCCTTTGTTTGTAGTGAAGTTTATTTTCGATATGGTAAAGGAAAACCATCCTGCGTGTTTTGTTTTTCCTGTGTGTACGCAGATGTCTGCATATGCGGGAAATGTTCAGCCACAAACGGGCAATAAACCCACACTTCACGCTTTCTGGGATAGTGCGTTGTCACCGATACATTTCTGGATTGTGGCTGGCTTCTAAATAATCCAATCCAATCCCCGACAATTCCAATCCAATCCAAGCTCGTCAGTTCCAATCCAATCCATTACAATCAATTCCAATCCAATCCATTACAATCAAATCCAATCCAACCCATTACAATCAATTCCAATTCAATCCATTACAATCAAATCCAATCAATTCCAACCCAATCCATTCCAATCCACTCATTCCTATGGTGTATAGCCCCGCCGACCACAGAGGCCATATCGGGGTTTTCACTGAGCAGCGGTTGAAGGTGGGGTGAACACTACCTATCCCGTTGTCCCGTGGACCGCGGGGGCACCACTGAAGATTTTACAACCAGCTTCCTCCACTCCCCGCGGTCCTCTGCTTTCTGTAGCAAATCGTTCCTCTCAAGGCCTGCAGTCCACTCTCTGATGTTGACGGTGAGGACAGTCACCGCGTATCTTTTTATTTAGATCTTTTATTCCAATTCTTTTATTTCGAAGACGATAGAATAAGCTCTCATATGCTTTTCTTTCACATCCAGTCCCTAGGGGCATGCATTTAAATAACAAAATAAACCCCAAAGTTGTCCTCTGTTCCCAATCTACCCAATGGGCTACTCTTCCAAAACTGAAACTATTTTGACGTGTGCGCTACATGTTCTGCCTGCGTTCACACACGGAACCTGAGTTGACATGTATTTCTTCTCCTTCCCTATCCGTAGTCCCTTGGACCGTAGGGGCACCACTGAAGATTTTGCAACCAGCTTCCTCCACTCCCCGCGGTCCTCTGCTTTCTGTAGCAAATCGTTCCACTCAAGGCTACCAGTCCACTCTCTGATGTTGTCTTCCCATCGTTTTCTCTGTCTGCCTCTTCGTCTCCCTCCTTGTACTGTTCCCTGTAGGACAGTCTTGGCCAGTCCACATGTTCGTATGACGTTCCTGTACCACTTAAGTTTGCGTTCTTTTGACTAAAAGTCAGGAGCTCTTTATTTACTTCAAACTACTGAAATCAAATAAACTTGAAAAAGAAACAACTCCTAAATTTCAACACCTGTAACTGCAGCTAAACACGGTGTACAGGTACGCTGAAAATACATCCCTTGTCCATTTTTCATCTTTTGACCCCCTCCCCCCCCCAAAAAAAAAAGAAACTAAAAAATCTCTATAGTTTGTCACCCCGTCCCTCCAACCCCTCCTTCTTTCGCTTGCTGCCCCCCCCCCCCCCCAACTCCCCCCCCACACATCTCCTTCCCCATTCGCCCAACCAACCAACCGTCATTTCCTCCCTTCCCTAGGAAGGCAGATAAATAAAATAAAAGAAGAAGTCTTGCTTTGCTTCAAATGCCTATGACGATTCAGGGATCGTGCATGCTTTGACCTGTGCAGGCAGGCGGACAAGCAGACAGACAGACAGGCAGACAGGCAGGCAGACAGGCAGACAGACAGACAGACAGACAGGCAGACAGACAGACAGACAGACAGACAGACAGACAGACAGACAGGCAGACAGACAGACAGACAGACAGGCAGACAGACAGGCAGACAGACAGACAGACAAACAGAAAGACAGACAGGCAGACAGACAGGCAGACAGACAGACAGACAGGCAGGCAGACAGACAGGCAGACAGGCAGACAGACAGACAGACAGGCAGGCAGGCAGACAGACAGACAGACAGGCAGGCAGGCAGGCAGGCAGGCAGGCAGGCAGGCAGGCAGGCAGGCAGAGAGACAGGCAGGCAGGCAGGCAGACAGGCAGGTAGACAGGCAGACAGGCAGACAGACAGACA
>CM054165.1:39349056-39351556 GCA_028751875.1 Rapana venosa
TGTCAAGTCAAGTCAAGTCAAGTCAAGTCAAAATTTTATTTCCAGATGGTACATTGAATAAGCAATGCATTTGCTTTTTTTCATCAAGCCATCTATCTAAGAACAAATTTCGTAATGATTATACTAAGACATTACATTATTGCATCATTTACCGTTAAATTAAACCAGTAAAAAAAGAGGAAAAAATCGATAAGGAGATACATTGAAAATACAAATTACCACATATACATATACATGCACACACATACTCATGCACGCCTGAGCGCGTGCGCGCTCACGTCCACACACACATTTAAATACAAATGTTTTAAGAATTAAAAAAAAGAAAATCATAAAACGTCAGGACAAACAAATTACTTCACCTACTGTTACATCCATTCTTTCACGTTTATACTTTAGATAATAAAAAGGTACAAGAATAAAACGTTAGAAAATACTAGGCATTCGTCATTACTGACAATATTACCTTCAATGACCTCCCTCCTCTCCTCCTCCACCCAGCAAACGTGTGCTTTTTGTGTGTGTGTGTGTGTGTGTGTGTGCATGGACAGTCTTGGTTGGTAGGTAGGTAGGGAGGGAGGGAGGGAGGGGGGGTGTAGGTAGATGAGTGTCTTGCTGTGGCAGGCTGGTTAATTCAGAACGAAATGTTCCGCTTGTGCTGAGTTATGAAGGCAAGGTTATTTGTTTGTTGGGGGAGACACATTCTCACGTCTGGGGTGTTTGTTTGCTTTGTTTGTTTATTAGGGTCCTGGAATGCGGACTTATATCACAGGACATAGATCACTTAGGTGGTAAAAGAGGGCAAAAAATAGGGTGACACGCATGCGCGAGCGCGCGCATATACACACAAACACACACACATGAGGGTTTTCCTCCTCTTTTGTAAGCAAATGAGGGGGGAGGGAGGGGGGAGGGAGATGAAGCTGTTTGGGAAAAATATGTAATTATGAAGAAGTAAGTGGGGGGTGGGTGGGGGGCTGCTTTTGTTTTATTTATCTCTGTTTTTGTTCCTTGGCTAGAGTTTCAAGGTTGACCACTGCTGACAGTGTTGCATATTAGACCTTACCCCCCCCCCCCCCCCCCCCCAACCCATACATTAAGCCAGCCACATTCTGACTTCAGAGATGGTGTCAAAACACAGTAGAGTGTACATACGTGTATATGTATAGAGAGAGAGAGTGTGTACATATATATATATATATATATATATATATATATATATATATATATATATATATATATATATATATATATGCATGAGACAATAAACCGAGGCCCCGTGTGCGAACGCACGCAGAATATCTTGCCCACACGTTCAATCCTTTCCGCTTTTCTTAAGAGTAGGCCATTGTTTGCCGGTGGAAACAGATGACGGAATATATATCTGTGTCTGTGCCTGTGTGTGTTTATGTATTTATCTATTTATTTATTTGTTTGTTTGTTTGTTCTTTTATATCGAGGATAACGGAGTAAGTACTCATGTCCTTTTTTACATCTAGTCCCCGTGTGTATGCAGTTTTGTAAATTTCGTCAACTGTTCCCACCGGCACACAATGGCCTACTCTTTCGAAAAGCGGAACAGGATTTAACGTGTGCGCAAGATGTTCTGCGTGCGTTCGCACACGGGGCCTCGGTTTATAGTCTCATCCGAAGGACTTTTGGGGAGAGTGGAGTCTGCACTGATGTTAACTCCAGGGGAAAATATCCCCTTGAACAGACGTTTCTGTGGAGGTAGGAGTTTGGGTTGGAACCAGGGTTGTCAGCTGGCGAGTGCAGCGCTCCAACCACTCAGCCCCCTTCCCCCCCCCCCCCCCCCCCCCCCCCCCCCCCCCCCCCCCCCCCCCCCCCCCCCCCCCCACCCCCCCCCCCCCCCCCCCCCCCCCCCCACCCCCCCCCCCCCCCCCCCCCCCCCCCACCGTTGTGTGTTGATATTGTAGATGATGTCACCCATATCCTAGTTCAACGTCAAGGGTACGTTTCAGTTACGTGCGAAGTGGCATCTTGTTTATGTAAAAAATGGTCAAGGTGTCCCATAACCTATGTGGTCGTAGGGGAGCGAGGCATCAGAGACCTCAACTTCTCCAGGGGCCAGCATATTGAGGGCGGTGGCGCCCATCTCCTCTCCCTCGCTGCTTTACCTTCCCTGACCCTAAAGAGGGCAGGTACCCATTTACAGCTGGGTGAACTGGGGGACTTTACTGAAGCCAAGGCGCGCGAACGATCACCCATCCAAGTGGTAACCACGCTCGACGCTGCTTAACTTGGCTGGGGGAAAGCGAGTGCTCCGACCACTGAGCTGTCCTGTCCCCAACCATTAATAAGGTAGCCGCATTCCGACTTGGATGATAGCGTTGATGACTTGTATCCACAAAAGACAGGTTATGTTCCTCTCCATGTCCAAAGGCCTTCTTAGGCAATGACAAAAGTCCTTCGGATGAGACTATAAACCGAGGTCCCGTGTGCGAACGCACGCAGAACATCTTGCGCACACGTTCAATCC
>CM054165.1:39394196-39418843 GCA_028751875.1 Rapana venosa
TAGGGCGAAGTGCGTTGCGCTGCCGTTAAGAACCTGACAGATCAGGCCAGCACATCCGACTTCAGCTTGGGAAAGAATTGCTATCGTAATAGTCTTTCTGGGGAAAAGGCAGAACAGTGGACCAAGAAGGCAGAAAAAAGACAAGAAGGAGGTGACAGGAAGAAAAAGGAACAAGGCAGAAACAAAGAGAGGGATAGAAAAGAGGGAGTTTCTCCAGAGAATTCCTCGTAGAGAACTTCCCAGTTCACCCAGCTGTAAATGGGTACCTGCCTCTTTAGGATCAGGGAAGGTAAAGCAGCGAGGGAGAGGAGATTGGCGCCGCCCTCAATATGCTGGCCCCTAGAGAAGTGAGGTCTCTGATGCCTTGCTCCCCTTCGACCACATAGGTTATGGGACACCTTTACCTTTACTTTACCTAATCACCACATTACTTCATGGCTTCGCGCAATCCATGATGGGAAAGGTGGTAAGTGACTGTCAAAGGATGAATTTAATTTTTTCTTTATTTCGAGGATAATGGAATAAACACTCATGTTCTTTTTTACATCAAGTCCCCGTATGTATGCAGTTTTGTCAACTTTTTCATCCGTTCCCACCGGCACACAATGGTCTACTTTTGTGAAAAGGGGAGCAGATTTTAACATTAGTGCAAGATGCTCTGCGTGCGTTCTAACACGGGACCTCGGTTTAAAGTCTCATCCGAAGGACTTTTGGGGAGAGTGGAGTCGGCACTGATGTTAACTCCAGAGGAAAGATCCTCCTGAACGAGATTGGAACCTGGTCAGCAGATCACGAATACATCACTCTAACCACCAGGCTATCCGTTCACCTGTTTGGAGAACAAAAATCGTTGTAACATTTATTTATTTTTATTTTATTTTATTTATACCACTTTAAGTCACGAGATTTCTCTGCGTGAAATTCGGGCTGCTCTCCCCGGGGAGAGCATGTCGCCACAAGAGCAGCGCCACCCTTTTTTGTCTGCAACTGTATTTCTTTCCCTATCAGAGTGGCTTTTTCTAAGAATTTTGCCAGGAACAACTCTCTTGTTGCCGTGGGTTCTTTTACGTGCACTAAATAATTTTCTGTAACACACGGGACCTCGGTTTATCGTCTCATCCGAAAGACTAGCGCCCAGACCACCACTCATGGTCTAATGGATGGGGGAAAAGTTTCGGACCCAGACGGGATACGAACCACCGCACACTTCCGACCCGGACTTTTCGCTTTCTAGACAGGCGCGTTACCTCTAGACCACCGATCCACATTTTACAAGTAACATTTTACAAGTAACAGTTTGAAAATGATGAACAGCTCTGTATGTAGTTGTAAACACTAGTTCAATACCAATACCAGTTCCAATACCAGTACTTCAGAGTCTCACTAAACAGAGACATTCAAGTGAAAAAGTTCAAGACAGGCCGCTCTCTCTCTCTCTCCTCTCTCTCTCTCTCTTCTCTCTCTCTCTCTCTCTCTCTCTCTCTCTCTCTCTCTCTCTCTCTTCTCTCTCTCTCTCTCTCTCTCTCTCTCTCTCTCTCTTCTCTCAACCTCTGGGCTACACGATAATTACATATTCATTTTATCATCAAGGACCATGGCGATGGCTCTCCAGGCCTCTGCCTCTGTCAGCAGCAGGGCAGCAGCAGCAGCTGTATCTCTGGCAGCTGTGAGGCCGTCAGCTTCTGATCCTGAAGGTCACTCAGGGCCTGTCATTGGTCAGATGGCACCACCTCCTCACCTCACCTCACTTATCCCGCAGTCCCTTGGACCGTGGGGGCACCACTAAAGATTTTGCAACCAGCTTCCTCCACTCCTCTGCTTTCCGTAGCAAATCGTTCCACTCAAGGCCAGTCCACTCTCTGATTGTACCACAGCTTACTTTAAAGAAAAAAGGTGGGGGTACTGTTATCACCAGTCTTCAGTCTGAGGGTAAGCCCCCTCTGTCCGACAGTGTCAAGCAAAGCAGCCATGTACAGATCGATATGTCTTCAATTTAACGTCTGTTCACTCTAAGTGATATTAAAATCATGTTTTGTGGAAGGGGGATTATTTTTTTACTGTAGGAAAACCACCCTTTGGGGGGCATGTTTTGGGGCGTCGGGTCACCCTTGGGAATCAGGCAGTGGTTAACCCAGGGTTCTTTTTTTTTCATTTCTTTTTTTATTTCGAGAATAGGGAAGTATCTTCCCGCATGTGATTTTTCTTTTTTGCATACAACTACGTGTGCACCCGGGGTTTTAGCAAGTGCGTTTTAAGTTTTGCAGTGACAAACCCAGGGACAAATATGATTGGATAGGGTTGTCAGTGAAAAACCAGGGAAAACGAGCATTGTAGTGTGTTGTCTGACAAAGCCATGGAAAAACTTTGTTTTGACTGTGATGTTGTCGTGACAAACCAGGGACAAGACGTATTGACTAGTGATGTTTTATAAAAAAACCCCTGGCCTGTGTTGTGGAGGGCATGACAAAGCCAGGACAAGCTTTATTAGTTGATTTTTTTGTCAACTCCGGCCTCCCTGCTTGTTTAAAGGAACATGGGGGCCGCTATCGCCCGGTGGTTAGTCCCTTGTTTTTCCAATTTCCCAAGGGTTTTGAATTCTGGGTTCGAATTCGGGGGGTTCTGGTTTGTTTAGGGGGGGGATTTTTTTCGACCCCTCAACTTTCAATGCAGACCTGCCCATCTCATTTCCCCCGGGGAATCACATGCAATTCTGCACAGGCCCGTCTTCTTTCCCCGTGTGGGACAGACACAGCAACCCTTTTCCCCTCCCTGATAGGCCTGTTTCTTTCCCTTGGGGACGGCCACCACACCCCCTTTGCTGAACCAGTAAAGAACACCAAAAGAACTCCACTCTTCCCGACGGGAACCCAAACCATTGCAAAAGATGAAACAGCACTTAAAAAACCGTTTTTATTAATTGGTGGTTTAAGAAAAAGGCCAAGATAATTAAGTTAACCTTTGTTATGTGGGGGAAAAAAAATCACACACGAAAACCCCCTTTAATCAACCGCGGACAGGCAAAAAAGAAAGGGCAATAAATCCCCTACGCCGAGCTCAAGCCAATGACGGGATGAAGGTGGGTTTTTGTTTTTATTTTTTTATTATTTTATTTTATTATTATTATTATTATTAAAAGAGATTTTTTATTTTTTTTAATTAAATTTGTTTTTTATTAAATTTTTATTTTTTTATTTTAAACACGCCCCATACCGCCCACAGGCACCAAATATTGCCCCCGGGCCCCAAACACACAGCAGAGCAGAGGTTTGTGTGTGTAGTGTGTTTTGTGTTTTAGGTAGTGGGGGTGTGTTTTGTAGTGTGTGTGCGCCGGGCGCGGGCGCGCTTTTTTTTAAATTTATAAACATGGCCACTTGCCTTTTTTATTAATCAACTTTGACTTTTTTTCAGTACCTTAAAAGTTTCTTTTTATAATTATCTGTCCTTGTTCATCCTAAATTTATATTTAAAAAAGATATAACCGTGGGTGTTTTTTTTTTTTTTTTTTGGGTGTGTTGTGTTTTTGTTTTTTTGTTTTGGTTTTGCTTGCTGTTCCGGTGTCCCGGTTGTTTTTGGATTTAATTTTTTTAAAAAACATTGTTGGTTCATTGAGGGGGTGAATAAAAAGCGCTTTAAAAATTTCTTGTTTTTAAAAGAATACCTAAAAACCTTTTTTTTATATATTAAAACATTTTATATTATTATTAAATTAAATTATTCAAATGAATGCCCTTTTTTTTTCGCGTGGGGTTTTTCCATATTTTGTTTTTGGTTTTTAAAACTTTGTAACAAAGGTTCAGTTTTATTTTTCGGGAAAAACCCAAGAGGGGAAAAAGCCAAATGACCAAATTTTTTTGTTGGGAACAACCCCCCCCCCCCCCACCCCCCCCACCAACGAAAACAACAAAAACCCCAATCCCAAACAACACCCCTAAAAACTTTTGAAGCTTATAGGGTTTTTGTTTATTTGTTGTTTGTTTGTCAGACAGCTAAGCTTTTTGGGGTTTTTTTTTTTTGCTTTTGGTTGCTTGGGGTTTTTTTTTGAATTTTTTTCCAAAAAATTCAAGACGTTGTTGCTAGCTGACGTCAAGTGCTATCTACGTCATCGGATGGAAGAGCGGGAAGCTGACTTCATCCTTTTTTTGTTTTGGGGGTTTTGGGTTTTTTTTTGGGTGGTGGGGGGGTTTTTGTGGGGGGGGGGGATTGGGGGAGGGGGGGGGCTGTAACTTTTTGGGGTTTTTTTGTGATTTCCTGAATGTCCTTTTTTAAGGCATACAGAGGAAGAAATGGGGGCGTTCTTGACAGAGAAAAGGACAGAGACAAGGTTTCATAAAGGGTGGTTTTGAGGTGCTCTGCGACTACGCACAAATTCTTGCTGCAGGTTTTTTGTGGTTTTTTTTTTTTTGTTCGCTGAGGCAGACGTGGGGGGAAAGGGTTTTTACAAAGGGTTTGCGGAATTTCCCCGTCACGGGGAGAGGGGGTGGGAATCAGCAAAAATGTTCAACCGCATAGAGAAATAATGTACGGGGGTTTAAAAGCACTTTATGTTCTCTTTTTTTCTTTTTTTCTTCTTCTTTTTTCTTCTTCTTCTTCTTTTCTTCTTTCCTTCTTCTTCTTCTTCTTTCTTCTTCTTTTTTTTTCCTTTACCCTGAACTCAAGAATAAATAAATAAAATATTGTTATGTTTCCAGTGCCAATCTATTTATTAAAAAAACCCCCAAAAAAACAAAAAACAACAAGTCACCCCCACACACACAAAACCCACACACACTCCTAAAAAACTTAAAAAACTCATGAACTGGGGGAGGGTTTAAAAAAAAGCACATAAATGTTACTAAATTACCCTTAAATAAACAAAAAAATTAAAAACAATAAGAAAAAACAAAACCATACTCCGCGCGCATGCCACACAACAACACACACCAGACACACACACCCCCACACACACACCACACAATACAACACCACACACACGCCCACGCACCCACAAAACCACACACACACAACAAGCAAGGGTGTTTGCACAGAGAGGGAAGGAGAGAGAGAGGGGAGAGAGAGAGAGAGAAGAGAGGGGGAAAAGACAGACAGGACAGAAAAGACAGAGAAAAGAAAAGAGAGACAAAGACGGACATGAGAGGAAAGGAGAGATAAGAGAAAAGATAGAGAAAGGGGAGAAAAAGGAAGGAGGACAGCGAGAGAAAAAAGAAAGAGAGATAATAGATAAGAGAAAGAGATAGAGAGACAGAGAGAGGGCCACAGAGAGAGAGAAGAAAAAAAGAGAAGACAGACAGACAAGACAGGAGAGAGAGAGAGGAGGGGGGGGGGGGGCCCCGGAATAAAAAGAGGGGGGAAACGCTATCAATCTTTATGCTCAACATGGGGCAATGTTTTGTTGGAAAATAAAATCTTTTCTGGGGTTTTGTTAATTATTAAAAAAAAAAAGAAAAAAAAAATAATAAATTTTTTTTCAGTATTTTTTTTCCCTTGAAAAATATTTTATTACGATCTAATTGATCGGCGGGTTGTTGTTTTCGGCCCGTTTTTTGTTTTTGCTCTTTCATTCTCTTTTTTTCTTTCTTTTTTTTTTTCCTGGGGTTTTTTTCTTTCTTTCTTTCTGAAGTCTTTTCTTTCTTCTCTTATCTCTTTTTTTTTTATTTTTTTTTCTTTTTCTAGATTCTTTTGTTGTTGTTCGTTTTTTAAAATCTCTTTTCCCCTCTCTCTCTCTCTCTCCTTTTCTCTCTCTCTCCCTCCTTTTCCCTCTTCTTCCGGGTGTCTGTAGCTGTCTCTCTCTCTGTCTCCCTTCTCTCTTGTCCTCCCCCTCTCTCTTCTCTCTCTCTCTCTCTCTCTCTCTGCGTGTCTGTTCCCTGCATGTCTGTCTGTCTGTCCTCTCTCTCTCCTCTCTCTATAGGATCCGGGAGAGTAAACACTATTTCAGTTTCCCATCTCAAAGGAAGAATTCTCTTTGTTTTAAGGGAAAATACAAAAGCTAAGAAAATCTGGGGGCCCAATGTTTGATTCCGAGCTGTAAAATTAGTCACCCACCAGGGGTTTGACTTTGTTTTTACGGTTTTGAACTTGTTTGACAGAAACTTTGTCCTGACTTTTGGGTGGACCATATTCTGTCTCAAAACGGGAGTCCATGATAATCCGAAAGATGCCGGGGTTTGTCCTTAAGAAAAGGGGAAGGTTTCTTAAGTGCGAGCAGTAATTTTTACAGGCGAGTACCTTTTCAGATTTCGGGATGTACGAAGAAAAAAATTGACATGTGAATTTAAAGCACACACACAACACACACCACACCACACACAAAACCACACCCACAAACACACATAATTAATTTTTAATAAATATATAAAATATATAATATAATATATTATTATACATCACAAAATTATATTTTTAAATAATAGTAATAAAAAAATGGAATTTATATAGCGTTTAAATCTTGCAAGCAAATCAAAGCGTTTTGCACTAACTCATTTTCCAGTCATAAAACCAGTGACAACAAAATTCCATAAGTCCAAAATGTCCCCACACGCACAAAACCCCACACGCACCACACACACACACACCAACACACACCACACACAACCCAGAGGTCCACACCCGGAGGGCAATAGAATTGGCTTTTGAAGGCGGGGGAAAAAATAAGATGAGGCAGGAGGGGAAAAAATCTTGGGTTTAAAAAATTGTAATTTAAATTTCAAACAGAAATTGATAGATGATAGATTCATTTTCATGGCGTTTGTACAAAAACAATTTTTCTGAATTGTTGTTTGTGTGTTTTTTTTTAAGATTTTGAAAAAGCATTCGTACTGCAATAAAAAAACAAACTTTGGCCTATTCTGTAAAAAGATTTTTAAATGCTTTTGGTATACAGTTCTGTCAAAGCTATGGGGGCATGGGGAAGTCAGCTGAGGGAAGTAGTTATTTAAAAGGTAGGGAAAGCGGGTGGTTTGCAGCCTTATTCTGTTTTCTTTTTTCATTAAACAACTTTTACAAAAACATTTTGTTGTTTTTTCATGTGGACACATAGACCCACAATTTTTGGTGGACGTGTTTAGGTGTTTTTATCTTTTGCTGGCGATGCGTTAAAACGAACCTTGATTTGCAAACTCTAGAGAACAGTTATTTCCAGCTGCTCCCGTCCACAGAAGACAGTAAACGGGTAAACAAGAAACGGGTTTGTATTTAGAAAAGGGGGAATTTGGCGAAGACCGGGGATTTACTGGGACAAGTTATGTCATTTTATTCACGTGCTCAATCTAGGAATATACTTCTCAAGAAAATCTCAGTTTTACTGTTGCTTTTAATGCCCACAAAACAGACCCAAAACAGCATAATACAAACTTCTTCCCTAAAAACAGCTTTTGAATTGTTAAAAGATTTTTTGTTTTTCGGGTTTAGCCATCACTCACGGGGAAAATGAAATAGGGGGGCCTTTATAAATCGGGTTCCACTGTGAAAAGTTCATTTTTTGCAGTGAAATAAAATTTTGGAGTGCTTGAGCACCCAGAAATTAGTTTACGCAGAACCGACTTATCCAGTCTTGTAAAATTCCATTGGAGATGTTTTTTTTGTCTAAAAATTTCCCAAAAGGGAAAGATCAAAAGCAAGCATTTACAAGCGATAGATTTAATAAAGAAGAAAAGTTTGGGTAATCAAATGGGGCCCAAGCCCCTAAATTTGGGTTTCATTCGGGGGAGGGATAGCCGGGGTGGTTAAGTGATGTATTCGTGTTTGCTGCCCCGGGGTTCGAACTCTTAAAAAAAGTTTTTTCTGGAGTAAACTCAGTGCCGACTTCTTTCTCCCCAAAAGCCTTCGGATGAGATATAAACCGAGGCCCGGTGCGAACGAGCAGAACCCCCAACACTTTAAAACCCCCGTCCCGCTTTCGTAAGAGTGGCCTTTGTGCCGGGGGAACAGTGAAAAAAATTAAAAAAAACGCAGATCGGGGGGACTGGATGTAAAAAAGCCATAGTGCTTTTCCATTTTCCCAAAAAAAGAATAGAATAAAAAATAAAAAAAATAAAATAAAATAAAAATAAAAATTTCCCTAAGAAATTTTGCCTATGATTGAATACAAAAAGGCCAAGTAAAGACACTTTAAGTCCTCAATAGGAAAGAGAGGGGCATAAGCGGGTTTAAAAGCAACCAAACTGACAGGAAAAAGCTGTTCATCCGGGTGGGAAAAGGGGAGAGAGAGAGACCCCTTTTGGCACAGGGCGTTTTGTTTTAAAAAGCAAAATTTCCGTTTTGGTCTAAAACCAACAGGGGCAAACTAAAAAAAAAGGTGTTCCATTTTTTTGGTTGGGGGACGGGCTCGGCCCCATTTTGGGCCCCTATCCCCCATTCCCCCCTTGATCTCCCCTTCCCGGACCCTCAAAGGGCAGAACATTTACCACCAAAAAGGGGGGGCTGTATAAGAGGGGGAAGCCCCCAAAGTGGTTTTTTTTTGTTGCTGTTAATTGGCTGGGGAAAGGAGTCTCCGCCACAAGATCCCCCATTTAAAACCACTAGTTCCAACACTCCCCGGACTGATTTTTCAATATTTTCGTTAAAACTTACCACGAGAGTTTTGGTTCTTAATAAAGGGATGGGGAAAGGGAAAATTTTGTGTTTTTGTTTTGTGCAAAAGGTTTTGAAAGGGAGCATTCCGCAAAAAAAAAAATAAACCCCCCTCCTGTTGTTTGTTTTTTGTGTTGGTGTTGGGTGTTTTTTGGGTTGAAATTGCGCCGAAAAAGTAGGGCCAAGGGTTGTTGGTTTGTAAAAAAAGAGTTATGGGGGGGTTTGGGAAAAAAATTAAAAAAATAAATGGGGGGCTCTTTCCCCCGGGTTTTGGGGAGAGAAAAAGAGAAAAATCTCCTTTTAGTTGGGGTGTTTTTGGGGTTGTTGTTTGGGGTTTTGGGGGTGTGTGTTTTGGGGTGTGCGGGCGTGATTTTGGGTGTTGGGGTTTGTGCCACAGCTGTGGGGGGTTTTTTGGGGAGTTGATGGTTTTGTGTGTAAAACGGCATTTACAAAATAAAAGGGGGGATTGGGGGAAAACGTTTTTTTCCCTTTCTTTTGGTTTTTTCCCAATTCCATTTCCTCTTTTATCTGTTTTCTTTTATTTTTTAAACTTTTTTCCTTATTCCCCTTTTTTAAAAAATTTTTTTATTTTTTTTTTTTTTTTTCCTGTAGTATTTTTCTGGGGGTATTTTATCTTTTTTTTTTGTAAATCAAATAAAAAAACCCCACTAACTTTTTTTGGGGTTTAAAAAAAAACTTTTACATAGGAAGAAAAACCTTTTGAACTGTAATGTATCTATTATGGATCTATCCAGTACCTCTTTGAACACCCACAAAAAATAAAATTTAATTTATAATAAAATGTTTAATTTATTTTATTAGGGAAATCAATTATGAAAAATGTTTGGTAGAGATGGTTTTCTGCATAAACTAGTTGCTAGGTGCATGCACAAAACCGATTTTATTTCACTGAAATAAAAAAAATTTTTTCCCCAAACAAACCCCCATACATAATCACAAAAAATAAACTTTTTCCCCCAAAACACACACAAAAACCCACACAACCACACCACAACCACACTTCCCACTATTAAAAGTCCCCAGAACAATGTTGATTTTTTTGTTTAAACAAATTCGCGCTCTAAAAAAAAAAATTCCATCATCTTGCTTTATCCCACCATAAAAGTTTCAAAAATTGTTTTCATACTTATAGCCGAGATTAAAATAATAAATAATAATAAAATAAAAATTTTCATACTAACTCTATACACTACTACTACTACTACTAATAATAATAATAATAATAATAATAAAATGATAATAAAATAATAATGGGACAAAGACAATTTAAAGGAACATTTCTGACTTGGTGGGGAAACATTGTGCAGTCCATTTTCCCCCTCTCCCCTCCCCTTCCCTTCTCACCTCTTACCCCCCCTCCCGCCCTTTTGCCCTCCTTTCTTTCCCACTTTCATTGGTTAAGTGTTCTCCCTTTGTTCTGCTTTTGTTTTTTTTTTTGGGGGGTTTTGTGAACCTCTTTGATAGGGACTTTCGTGGCTGACAAATAAAACGCAAAGCCCTTTTTTTCTTTTGTTAGTGTCTGTTTTATCATTGTTTCTTTTTCTACAGGTTGGTCCTTTTCAAAAGGGTTTACGGAACACATTTTGGTTGCACGTGACCCCCATCTTCTGGAAATTCGGCTGGGAATTTTCCCTTTTTCATCCCTCTTTTTGTTTCTGCCTTTCCTTTCTTCCTGCACCTCCTTCTTGTCTATTTTCCCCCTTTTGGGTCCATCCCCCTGCCTTTTTCCACAAAGATTTAAAAGTACTCTCCCTGCTGAAGGGGGATGTGCGGGGTCGATTGTCAGGCGCTTAAGGGCAGCATAACGCTGCCGCTAGATACAAACAAAAATAGCTGCTGCCTGAAAATTTTGACGCGATAAGAAGTTTGGGGGGGGAAAATTTTATCTTTTTCATTAACCAACTATTTTTGGGAAGGGCTTCACAGCTGTGCATTAACTTTATCTGAACAAGATAAACGTTACTTTTGTTTAGTCGACAAAAAAAAAGATTTAAAACTCTGTTCAAATCACAAAGCCACCTTTTTCACCTACCCTTCCCTATGGACGGGGGGACCACGAAGATTTTGAAACCCACTTCCCCCACCCCCCTCGTCTTGCTTTTTGTGGAAATTGTTCCCTAAAGGCAGTCCACTCCTGATTTGTTTTCCCATCTTTTTTCTCTGTCGCCTCTTCGTCCCCTCTTTCGTCCCCTTTTGGGCGTCGGGGCCCTCCTATATTCGTTTTTGCCTTTTACCACTTCAGTTTGTTTTTTCGTAATCAGGAGCTCTTCAAAGGTCCCCTGGGGTTTTTAAAACCTGCCCTTTACCTCCCCATTGGGGAGGGGGATTTTTGGGGGGAGAAAAGGGGTTTGTGAAAAATGTTTTTTGTTTTTTAGAAATTTTGTTTTTTGAAAAAATTTGGAAATTTAAGGGGGTTGTTTTATTAAAAAGTTTTGATTTTTTTGATTTTTGGAAAAAAATTATAAAGAAAATTTGGTTAAAAAAAACCTTTTTAATTGGAATTCCGGGTTTGGATTTTTTTTTTTCTCCTTGTATTTTCACCCAAACCCCCAATGAAAAAAAAAATTTAAAAAAAGAAAAAACAGAAAAAAAAAAAAGGCTAAAAATTTTCCCCTAAAAAGGGCCCAAAAGTTCTTTTTTGGGTTTTTGGGGCTCTCCCCGAAGCTGCGGGCCACAAAGGGGCCCCATTAAAAAAGAAATTTTTTGTTTTGTTGAAATTTTTTTCCCTCGCAGTGGCTTTTTTGTAAAAATTTGGTTTTTTTGGTGTTAATTTGAAAAAAAAAATTGGTTTTCCTCTCCCCCGAAAGATTTCCCCCCCCTTCAGTAAGGTTAAGGGTTAAATGGGGGGGGGGGGGGGAGCATCAAATTGGGGACCCTTACTTTTGCGCTAAGAGGCTGTGGTTTTTGTGTATTTTGTTGTTTGGGGGTTTTTTTTGGGGGAGGGGGTTTTTGTTTGTTTGTTTTTTAATCCAGACCACCCGACCATTCAGGGAAAGGTGTGTCCCACACCTAGTGGTACTGGGGACGAGGGTCGGCCCCCTTTCTAGGGGCAAATTTTGAGCGGGCTTCCCTTGGGATGGTTTTTTAAATTTTGTCTTTCCACCGGAAAATCACCTTCCGGCGGGAAAAAATTTAAAATGGCGCAAGTGTCTGCATTTTTTTGAACACGGGGGCCCCGGGTTTTTTTCTCATGAACCCAAGGGGGAAAAGGTCACCCCCCACTGGGGAAACCCCTCGGCTGCAACTTTAAAACTCTCCGCCATATGCCCCCCTCCCCGGGGGACAAAACGGGGGGTTTTTCAGAATACCCGGGAAACCTATTTAAAAAATTTTTTTCCTTTTTTTTTTCTTTTAACCTTATTTCTAGCCCTAAAATCCAAGAAAAAAACCCAAAAAAAAAAAAAAAAAAAACAAAAAAAAACAAAAAAAACCCCAAAAAAAAAAAAACAAAAAAAAAAAAAACCAAAAAAAGGGACAGGATCATTTCATGCTTTTTAAAAAAGTGAAAACCCAACATTTTTTTCCACCGAAAATCTATGAAGATACTACTTGACCCCAAATTTAAAACCCGGGGGTAGCCTTGGGGGAAGGTGGGGAGGGGAGGGAGGGGGAAAAAGTTGTTTGTGGGGGGGGGGGGGGGGGACGAAGGACAAAGGGGGGGGCGGACACGGCCTCATTGTTGTAACAGCTTTACTGGCACCTGCCTCTGTCTCTCTTCTTTCCTGCTCTGTTCTTCCGTCCTCTGTCTCTGTTCTCCCCCTCTCTTCTCTCTCTCGCTATCTCTCCCTCTCTCTCTCTATCTTCCCCCTCTGTCTCTCTGTCTTTCTCTGTCTCTCTCCTCTGTTCTTCTCTCTGTCTCTTGTCCTCGGCTCTCTCTCTCGGTTCTTGTCTCTCCTTCTGTATCGTCTCTCTGTCTCTCTCTCTCTTGTTCGTTCCTCTCCTGTTCCCGTCTCTTGTGCCCCTCTCTCGTGCCTCCTAGTGTCTCTCTTCTGTGTTTTGTTCTCTCTCTCTCTGTATTTCCTCTCCTCTTCTCTCTGTCTCTCTTTTTCCTTCCCCCTGGTCCTTTTCTCTTCCCTTTTGTCTCTTGTCTCCTCTTCTCTCGCTCTGTTCTCCTCTCTGTGTCTCTTTTATGTGTCTTCTCTCTGGTCTCTTTTTCTCTCTTGTATTTGCTCTTCCCCTGTCTCCGCTCTCTGGGTCCTCTCTCTCGGTCTCTGTCCTTCTCTTTCTCGTGTCCTCTCTCTCTCTTCTCTCTGTCTTCCCCTTTTTCCTCTCTCTTGTCCTTTTCTCTCTGTATCTGTTCTCTTTCTCTCTCTCTCGCTCTGTCTCCTTTTCTCGTCCCTGTCCTCTTGGCTCCCTCCTGTGTCTTTTCTCTCTCTCTCTTCTCTGGTTCTCTGTTCTCTTTCTCTCTCTCTCCTCTCTTCTCCTCTCTCTCTCGCGGCGTGCTGCGTGCGTGCTGTCTCTGTGTGTGTTTTTGGGGTGTTTAGGGAGGGAATGGGGGGGGGGTTTGGGGAATTGGGAGAGTGGGGGGGGGGGGAGAAAATTTTGGGGGGGGGGGGGGGGGAGGGTTTGGGTAGGGGGGGCAAAAACAGCAACTAAAATGTTCCTGTTTTTTGGGATTTAAAAAAACCTGGTACGAGCTGTACCACTTTCCCCCTTTTTCCCCCCCTCTCTTCTCCCTTCTCTTCGTCTCTCCTCTTGCCTCTCCTCTCTCTCCTCTCCTGTTTCTTCTCTCTCTCTCTCTCTCTCTCTCTCTCTTCTCTCATATTATATTATATATTATATATATAATAATATAATATATTTATTATTAATTTAAAAACTCTTAAACATCATATACACACAAACCCCAACATAAATGTTGCTAAGCAGCTTCCGGGGTTTGTATCTGGATTTTCCTCTGCAATGCTCTTCTATTTTTTTTTTTATTGGCCTTTTTTTGCGGATCATCTCATCACATCATCCGTCGTGGTCGTCGTCATCACTCTCATCTCATCATCTTCTTTTTTTTTCTTCTTCTTCTTTTTTCTTCTTTTTCCTCTTTTTCCTTTTTAATTTTCTTCGCAATTCTTCTTCACAATTCTTCTTCACAATCGAGAAACCGGTGTGTGAAATCTCGTTGATTCATCTACAAAAAATTCCCTGGACAAAGTCACTAACTTTCAGTTTCTCTTTTTCCAACCTCCCACTTTATTGTGTTTAGTTGTTTGCTCTTGAGGCGTTTAGCCAATTCTGTTTCTTTACACAATGACGCTTTCTTTCATAAAATATGCGGCTTGTAAAGTTGACCTTTTTGGTTTTTTGTTGAAGGTTTGTTTTTCTCCCTTACATTATTTTTAGTTATTATTTGATTTAAGAAAACGGGGAGCGAAGGGGGGAAATGGGGGGGGGTGGGTGTGGGTGGGGGGGGGTTGGGGGAACGACAAGGGGGGTCATGTGTAGAATGTCGGTTTTGGGGTTTTTTGTGTTTAATGGGAGGTGGGTGCATTTGGTAGGGTTTTTTGCGCGCGCGCGGGTTGTGTGTGTGTGGGGGGGGGGGGGGGGTTATAAAAAATTTGATAAAAACATTTTGGGGAAAAAAAGAAAAAAATTAAATTCAAAAAATTTTTTGTAGATATCAAACGGAATAACTATTTCCAGAAGGTCCTTTTCCTTAAAAAATAAGGAATTGCTTTTAAATTTCTTTAAAATTTGTTTGTAATGCTTGTCATTTGAAGTTTCGGCCAAGTTTTAAGAAAACCATATCAACTGAAATTTATTTTTTTAGTAAGAAAAATTGGTGTTTTACAAATTCCTTTTAAGGGATTAAAACTAACGCGTCAAACAAAACTAACTTAAGCAAAATTACAGGAAACTTAATAATCAAAACAAAAGGAAATAAGGGTAAAATTTTCTCGCAAGTATGTGTTGAGCTGTATTTTGTGAGTTTTTTTGTTGGGTCGTGTGCGAGTGTGGGGGTGTGTTTTTTGTGTGTTGTGGTGTTTTTGGTGTGTGTTGTGTTTTGGGTAGGGGGGGGTGTGGGGTTAGGGGGGTGTTTTTTTTTATTTTTTTTTATTCTTTTTTTTCGAGGGTAATGGAATAAGCATTTGTGCTTTTTTACATCCAGCCCCGTTGGGTGCGCGGTGTTGGTAGGGTGTTTATGTTGGGTTTTTATGTGTGTGCTATACGTGTCTGTATGTTGAGTCGTGTATGAGGTGTGTGTGTGTAGCGTGCTCTGTTGGGGCATGGCAAATTGGCACAAAAATTTGTTATTTTGATTTTTACACCCTTTTAAATAAAACGAAAAAAAGAAAAAAAAAAAATAAAGGCAAAAGAAAGGGATGGCTACAAAATAATAAATAACAAAAAACAAAAGAACAAATGAATGAATGAACCCTTTTTCGGCAATCAATCGATCAATTTTTTATTTTATTTGTTTATTTGTTGTTTGTTTTATTTCTTTTAAAATAATAATGGCAACCTCATGTGAAAACACTATGGGGATAAATCTGAGTGGGGGAAAGGGAGAGGGTGAAGGGGGTAAGGAGACAAAGGCAAGGTCAAAGGGGTCCCATAAACCCAGTGGTCGGGGGATGAGGCGTCAGAGACCTCACTTCTTAGGGGCCCCAAAATTAGGGGGGCGCCCCTTTCCCCTCCCCGCGCTTTACCTTCCCTGACCGAAAGAGGGGCAGGGACCCTTTCAGTGGGGGAAGGGGGAACTGATGAAGCCAAAACGCGGGAAAACGGCACCCATCCAACGGGAACCACGCTCGGGTACTGCTTTTACTTTTGGGTGGGGGGGGAGCGAGTGCTTGACGAAAGGGGAAGTGAAAAAATTTAAAAAATTGCTTTTTGAGGAATATTTACGTGAATAAAGCTTGCGTTTAAAAAGAAACAAAACTCTGAATTTTCAACACAAAGCAAGTGGGGGGAGGGGATTTTGCCAAAATACCCCCAAGATTTTACATACAGACACACACACGCTCCCCTCCTCTCCTCTCTTTCCTCTCTCTTCTCTCTCTCTTCTCTTCTCTCCTCCTCCCCCTCTCTCTCTCTCTCTCTCCCCCTCTCTCTAAAAATGATAAATATGGTGATACAAAAAAAAAAAGTAATCATCCCCCGTCCAAACATAGAACGCAGAAAAAAAGGTGTTATTTCTTTTTCTTTCTTCTTCTTCTTCTTCTTCTTCCCCCACCCTCGCCTTTTTTCCTCTGCTGCGATTGTCTTTTGTCTGCCCGCCTGCCTGTCTGCCTGCCCGTCTATCTGTCTGTCGGTGCAGCCTGCCTGCCTGTCTGGTTTTGTCTGTCTTTCTCTCTCCCCTCTCTCTCTCTCTTCTCTCTTCTCTCCTCTCCCCTCTCTCTCCCCCCCTCTTTCTTTTTCTTGATAGTTGGCATCAAAAAGCAGCACAAACACTTACTTTTGTTTTAACTTAATTATTGTGAAAAGTGAAGTGTTTGTGGGTTTCATCACCCCAAAAAACCATTTATTTTTTCTGGTTTGGTGCTTTTTGTTTTTTTATTTTATTTGTATTTTCTTTTTGGGCTTTTTCATTGTTTTTAAATATTTTATTTCTTTTTTTTTGTATTGAGTTTTCTTTTTACATTGTATGAAATTTTTTGTCAAAGTTACTTAAGGTTTTAATTGAGGTTAAAGTTAGTATTTGTGATTGATTGAGTATTATATTAATTTTTGCTTATCCATAATTTTCCTCAGGTTATCTATTAATAATTGGCCAAAAAAAGATGGACAAGCATTGGCACCTGAACTAAATAGTGTTCTAACAAAATATCTGATGTACAAACTCTACTATACATTTCGCAACCTTTTCATGTTTTTGGACTTATGAATCCGTCTCTAAACACTATATATTGGACTCAGGCTTATGATTCCCCGGTTAAACTCAAAAAAAAGATCCAGTTCTTCAAAACCCCTGGATACTCAAAATATATCGTGAAACAATAAAATATAACGGGTTTTAACACCTAAAAATAACAGATTTAAACATATGGATAGAAATCAAACTAAAACGAAATAAACCCATCAGGGTTGGGTTTTTTTATAGAAATCCATTGAAAGAAAGACTGGCAGAAAATTTCCCCAAAAGATGTACTCGGCATCTCTTTATACCATTGAAACTTTTGTTTGGGGGATTCCAATTAGATTTTCCAAACCCAGTTTCATAGATAAAAGAAAAAACCTATAAACCACACAAATTGAGTACGCCCACCGCATAACATCTACAAGTAAAACATTATTGATCATATTTATAAAACAAGCAGCAAAATATTAAGGAATTTTTATTTCCCATCCATGGCTGCGTGACCCTCTTCCATAGTGTCACAAGGATAGAAAAGGTGACAAATCCAAAATAGGGCCCAAAAAATTACATTCCCGGGCATTTCGAAATCAACAAAATCATTTCTAAATGATCTTTTAATTGTCCTATAAAAGTTTATAATTTACAGACAAAGAGCCTTACCTTCTGGGTTAAAACATTTTCGTCAATATATGATAAACATTCCCTTTAAAACCCACAAGTAGGCATAAAGTAAGCCTAAGGGTAACAACTAAATATATCTAAGCAAAACATCGAGAAAACTTATTAAAAACGGAAAATTTAGAATACAAGGCACAAAGAAACAAAAGGGGAACTCATTAAAAACACAATAAACAAAAAGTATTTCCAAAAAATTACTTCACCAAACACATATCGAGGTCTATGTGGAAAGCTATCAATCAGCTAAAAAAAAAACCCTCATCACTTTCCAATATTCAGAAACATTTCCGAACCTAAACCTTTTTTCCACCAGACAGATTTATTAATAAAAACAAAATGATGCTGAAAAAAAATTCCTTAAAAAAAATAAAGATATTTTGTAATCCAAAAAAAATGAAATCAAAAATAAAATACCCCCCTTTTAACATAAATTTAGGTTTATCAATCCCTCAAAGCTTAAAAACAAAGTTGTGGTCCGATGGTTGGGCGGAAAATTCTCAAAATCCAGCTCTATTAAAAACAAACCTACTTTGTCTATAACAGATTGCAAATTGCTTTTCCCTCACATTCATACAGGGCCCAAAGTTATTCCGTTTTTTAAAATCTGGGGAACTTCAAGCCCCTGGGGGATGACCAAAAACAGTATTAAAGTTTATCCAAACCCTCGAAAAACATGTACACAAACTCTTAGCCACATCTAGACACTACACTTTTAAATTGAAACCAGCAGGATTCGGAAAAAACATTCTTGCCTCACAGCTCTTCCAAAATTGTGTACTTGGATAAAAAATAAAAAAAATAAATTTGAGGCCCTCTTTTTTGACTTTGCCCAAAACTTTTTATGTAATGATCCCAACTGCTTGCCCAAAACTATTGTTATATGCATATCTGATAAAAAGTCTGAATTATTAGATCATTCCCGGGAAAAATAGAACCCAAAATATCCGTCAATAACACAAATCTTGTAATTACCGTAAAATATCGAGTATACAAGGGGCTTTTAGGGGACACTTTTATTTTCATTTATTACCCCATCACATCAAGGAATGGTGTGAACTCTTTTTGCGTTTACACTACAAATTTATATCAGTCACCCAATCTTTCAAAATCCCTCATTTCAAATAGCATTTATTCTTAAGCAAATGATCGTTATAACCCCAATGTCCTTAACCCCCAAAGACCCCAAAATCATGTTATTACACAGACAAAAGAGACAAAAACATACAAATGACTTCTACCAAAATTCAAAAATAATGAAGCATTTAGGAAAATTGAAGACCCAAAAATTTTATATTTTAAATTAACAACAAACTGTCAGGTTGGCCACATAAATAAATTGTGAAAAAAAGTCTCCAAACCGTTTCCCAAAAAAATAGTTTACACTGAATAAAGGAATATTTATGCAAAAGTTAGAGGGGCAAGCCCAAAACACCTAACTAAAATTCCATTGACTTCCCCCCATATCCTACAAAAATTCAATTTTGATACCAGAAATACATTTTAAATAAACCCACTTTCCGGTAGCCTACTCTGGAAACGCACCAACAACTGAAAAAATCCCCAAAATAAAAAGCTTTTCAAAAAAAGCATTTACCCCCCTCAAAAAGTACTAACTGTTGCTAAACCAACATTTTTTCTTGCCACATGTCCCAATAAATTTCGTTCAAGGAAAGCACAGCAGCCACCTTGATCTATAACCTGAATTTAAACCATTGTTTTGTGGCTTTGAAATGTAACCAGTGGTTGTAAAGAAAATTTTTCAGTAAAATTTTTTTGGCTTTTGTTAAAATTTTTAATTTTGTGTTTTTTATAGTTTAATTTGAGCTATGTTTTTCCTTTTCATTAAAACGAGCCTCTACGCTATGGAAAAATCGTTTTGACTGTTTTGATATAATTTTTTTTAGACTTTTTATATGTTCCTTGTATGTTTTAAAGTTGTTTTTATTAAACCATTTTTTTTAAAAAATGCTATGGACAATTTTTTGATGAGATGCTTGTTAGGGGTTTGTCAAAGATAACAATTATCCCGATGATCATATCATTCAAAAATGTACTCTTGGCTCTGCCTATCTGTCTTTGCTCCTCCCCTCCCCCTCTCCCCCCCTCTCTCCCGCCCCTCCCTTCTTTTTTAAAATCTTTAGCCGCCCTGAAGCAGCATTTTGTTTTTATGAAATTAAAAATTTCTTGACTGTTTGTTCTAAAGATTTTTATTTTCTATATACAAGTAATATTTTACACAATTTGGAAATGTTTTTAATTTTTTTTGTTTTAATTTTTTTAAAACTATTTTTTTATGGGATGTTTTTTTGCAGGCTACATGTTGGTTTGTTTTTCATTATAGCTATATTTAAGGTGAGAGAGGTTTTGTGTGGGTGTTTTATTACATACCATTTATCAGATGATCACACACCCCCGAAAGCGCTCTCTTTCTCTCCTCTCTCTCTCCCCTTTTTCTTCCTCTCCTCTCTTCTCCCCTCTCTTCTTCTCTCCTCTCTCTCTCTCTCTCCTCTCTCTCTCTCTCTCTCGTCCGATGAGTATTTTACAACGGGGTTTCAAAGTTATTTCTGAAGCACTGAAAATTAAGCAATTACAGCTAAGTTCCCAAAAGTTTCTTTTGGACTAAAAAAAGTAACATTATTTTGTAAAACTCCAGCTTTTGTGAAAAACAAAAAAAATTTATAATTTCGCGTAGTCTCCAGAAATATTTTTTTGAAAATTTCACATAAATTCAATGGAGGGGCTAATATGATTTCTAGAATGTTCTTTTTTTATTTTTGTTGTTGCTTATTTGGGTTTTTATTTTTCATCCTGTTATTACTTTGTGTTCATTTTTAAACTGAGTTTTTGTCAAGCAAAGTCGTATCCGTCATAAAAGCATTTTTGGTTTTTTTTGGTTTTCGTTACGTTTAAAAGACATGTGTTTTTCTTGTATTTTTGTATTTACAAAAGAAATGTGCCCCCCTTTTCAATAGGCCCTTTGGGAATGACAAAAAAATTGGTCAAGCGTCCGTCCTCTCTCTTCTCTCTCTCTCTCCTCTCTCTCTTCTCTCCCCTCTCTCTCTCTCTTTTTCCTGGTATTTCCCCTTATAATTGAAATGTTTATTTTTTAAATGTTTGGTTTATACATTTTATGTGCTTTATTTTATCACCGCCAAAAAAAATACAATATTGTTCCCACTTCGTCAATATACCCCTGCCCTTGAAAAGTACGAGTGAGTTTAAAACTGATTTGCCTTTCTTCCAATTGTTGATTGATGCTGTTGTTTGGTGGGGCTTTTAAAAATGTTTTTTCAGGTCTTCGGCATTTGTAACTTAACTTTTCTTTATTGTTCTTTTTTGATGTATACAAAAATTTATATTTTTAAATTTTTTAAAAGGGTTTTTTTGAGGAGCTTTAACAGATTTTATATTGTTTATTTTGGATATTGAGTAACCTAAAATGCTCTCTCTCTCTCTCTCTCTCTCTTCCTTTTTCTCTCTCTCCCCTCTCTCTCTCTCCTCTTTTCTCTCTCCCTTTTCTCTCTCTCTCTCTTTCTCCCCTCCCGCTCTCTCTCGCTTCATGCTGTCTCCCCCCTATTTTACTTTTTCTATTTAATTATAATCAGGTACGTTTTTTTGTTAAAGTTTTTAATTCTTTGAGAATAAGTTTACTAACGATATCTTTTTTTTAAAAACAACAACAACAAACTAATAAAAAAATAAAATAATAATGAATAGCATTTATATAACCCTTTCTCAAAACAATGACTCAAAGCGCTTTCCCATCAATAACACTAAATCTTGTACATTACCCGTAAAATATCGAGTACTACAAGGGTCTGTTTTAGGCACACTTTTATTCTCTAGATATGTTAATTACCTTCCCATCTACATCAAGGAATGGTGTGAACTCTTTTTGCGTTGACACTACAATTCATATCAGTCACACCAATCTTGACAGAATATCTACCTCATTTCAAAGTAGCATTGATTCTCTAAGCAAATGATGCAGTTATAACCACATGTCACTTAACCCTCAAAAGACCAAAGTCATGCTTATTACAACAAGACAAAAGAGACAAAACATGACAACTAGACTTCTACCAATATTCATGAATAATGAAGCTATTGAGGAAATTGAAGACCATAAACTTCTATATATTGTGATTGACAACAACCTGTCATGGATGGCACACATAAATAAATTGTGCAAAACAGTCTCCAAACACGTTCCATTAAAAGATATGTTTACACTGAATAAAGGAATATTCATGCATAAAGTTATGACGGGTCAAGCTCCACAAACACTCTAATCTAAATTCCATATGACTTCCCGATATCCTACCAAAATTCAATTTCCGATACCTAGAATTGACATTTATAAATCAAGCCTCACATACTCAGGTAGCCTACTCTGGAACACGCTACCAACATACGTGAAAACATCCCAAAGTAAAAAAGCTTTCAAGAAAGCTATGTATACCCACCTCAAAAGTACTAACTGATATGCTAACACAACAGTTCTCTTGCCACATGTACGCCAGTAAATTTCTGTTCAAGGAATAGTCACAGCATGCCACCTTGATCATATAACCAATGAATTAACCATTGTGTTGTGGCTTTGAAATGTATACCAGTGGTTGATAACTAGAAAATTTATCAGTAAGAATTATTTAGTGGCTTTGTTAAGTTGTGTAATTTTGTGTTTATTATAGTTCTAATTTGATGCTATCGTTTTTCCTTGTCATTAATACAGAGCCTACTACGCTATGGAAACTCGTTAGACTGTTTTGATATAATTTTTGTTAGACTTTATATATGTTCCTTTGTATGTTAAATGTTGTTTTATTAATACCATTTTTTAAAATATGCTATGGTAGCAATATTTTATGATGAGATAGCTTGTGTAGGTGTTGTCAAAGATAACATATTATCCAGATGATCATATCATTCAAAAATGTACTCTCTGGCTCTGCCTATCTGTCTGTTGCTCCCTCCCCCTCCCCCTCTCTCCCCCTCTCTCCCCGTCCCCTCCATTCTTCTTAAAACTCTTTAGCCGCCATGAATGCAGTCATTCTGTTGTTATGAAATTAAAAATTTCTTGACTGTTATTGTTCTAATGCAATTCTTATTTTCTATATACAAGTATATATTTCACACAATTTGGAAATGATTAAATTTGTTTTGTTTTAATTGTTAAACATATTTTTGTATGCGGATGTTCTTTGCAGGCTACATGTTGGTTTGTTTATCATTCATAGCTATATCTTAAGGTGAGAGAGGTTTGTGTGGGTGTTTCATTACATACCATTTATCTAGATGATCACACAACCGCGAAATGCGCTCTCTCTCTCTCTCTCTCTCTCTCTTCTCTCTCTCTCTCTCTCTCTCTCTCCTCTCTCTCTCTCTCTCTCTCTCTCTCTCTCTCTCTCTCATCTCTCTCTCTCTCTCTCTCTCTCTCGTCCGATGATGATATTGTGATCAAATCGGTTGCAAAGTTTATTGCTGAAGCACTGAAATTAAGACAATTACAGCTAAGTTCCAATTAGCTTAACATTTGTGACTAAACTAAAGTAACATTTATATTATGTAAACTCCAGCATTTTGTGAAACACATAAAGAAACATTTATAATTACGCTGTAGTCTCCAGCAAGAATATTTTTTGAAAATTTCACATACAATGTCAATGGATGGTCTAATATAGCATTCTAGAATGTTCTTTTCATTATTTTAGTTGTTGCTTATTGGTTCTTATTGTTCATCCTTGTTATTACTTTGTGTTCATTTTGAAACTGAGTTTACGTCACAGCTTAAAGTCGTATCCGTTCATAAGAGCTCATTTTTGGTTTTTTGGTTTTCGTTACGTTAAATGCATCATGTGATTTTTCTTGTATTTATTTGTATTTACAAAAGAAAGTCGTGTATAACCCCCCTTGTCAATAGGCCACTTTGGGCAATGACAATAAATTGGTCAAAGCGTCAAAGCGTCTCTCTCTCTCTCTCTCTCTCTCTCTCTCTCTCTCTCTCTCTCTCTCTCTCTCTCTCTTTCTCTCTGGTATTCCTCTTATATATGAAATGTATTATTTTTATATAAATGTTTGGTTTATACATTTTATAGTGCTTTATTTTATCACCGTCCAAAAAGCATACAATATTGTTCTCCATCTTCAGTCAATATACCATGCCTCTTGGAAATGTACTGAGTGAGTTTAAACTGATTTGCCTTACTTCCAATTGTTGTATTGATGCTGTTGTTGGTGGGGCTGTTAAAACTGTTTTATATCAGGCTCTTCGGCATTTGATAACTTAACTTGATACTTTATTGATACTTTATTGATAGTATACAAAAATTTATATATTATATATTTTTAAAGGGTTTTATTGAGGATGCTTTAACAGAATTTGATATCTGGTTTATTTGGATATTGATGTAACCTGAAAATGCTCTCTCTCTCTCTCTCTTCTCTCTCTCTCTCTCTCTCTCTCTCTCTCTCTCTCTCTCTCTCTCTCTCTCTCTCTCTCTCTCTCTCTCTCTCTCTCTCTCTCTCTCGCTCTCTCTCGCTTCATGCTGTCTCCCCTCTATTTTACTTTATCCATATTACTTAATTATAATCAGTGTATCAGTTTTTATGTTAATGTTTAATTCATTTGAGAATTATATGTTTACTAACGCATATCTCTTTTTTTAAAAACAACAACAACAAACTAATAATAATAATAATAATAATAATGAATAGCATTTATATAGCACATTTCTCAAAGCAATGACTCAATGCGCTTTCATACCATGCGCATCTATACACATGCACACACAGCACATAATAACGACAACAACAACAACAACAACAATGATAATGAGCATTTCTAAAGCGCAAATAAATTTACCAGAGATACCTATCGCACTGTAGAGGCACACACTTGCGTCCGGGCACACACTAGCAGGGCAATTAACAGTACACTCAGAGAAAAGGCACTAGCAATAACATAACTAACAAACAAACAAAAACCCATAACCAACAGCCAGGCATGCACATGAAGTAGCCTACAGTGTGACAAACGGCGACCGTCAAGACAAGCACAATATATTAATTAGCTAAGAAATACATTAAAGAGATGTGTCTTCAATGAAGACTTAAACTGGGATAAAGTGGGAGCATGTCTGACGGCTGGTGGCAGAGAGTTCCAGATCGTGGGCGCAGCAACACCAAAAGATCTACGACCTGCGGTTTTGAGGTTGTAATGGGGTACAACAAGCAAGTTATCATTCGAAGACCGCAGGGTTCTAGTTGTGGTGCGTGATTTCAAGGCAGCTGACAGAGATGGAGCAAGCGAGCCTTCAGAGTGACGGTATGCCAAGACCGCAACTTTGTACTGACAGCGTGCCCTTACAGGTAACCAATGAAGCTCCCTAAGCATTGGAGTCACATGGCCCCTTTTGCTCTTTCCAAGGATGAGCCTGGCAGCAGAGTTCTGAATTCGCTACATAACCTATGTATCTCTTGAAATTAATGTACAAGTCAGTTAGGGATTATATCTTGTTAAATATATACTTATCTTTTTGAAATCATGCTGTCGTTGTTGTAGTAGAGTTTTTCTCTTGTTTTGTTG
>CM054165.1:39419343-39429343 GCA_028751875.1 Rapana venosa
TGTCACCCCAATTGTACCTGTATGCAGAATAGTTTTTTTGGAAGCAATGTTTTCCCAAAGTAAGCGTTTTAAAAAAAAAAATTGATTTTTATAAAATATATTTTAAATATGTTGATTTGAAAGTTGCTGTTGCACTCATTTTGATTTTCCTTTTTTTTTTATTTGTTAGACGGGGATTTGTAACTGTTTAGATGCCAATTTTTTAAAAAATCAGTTTTTTACAATGGAGGGACCTTTTTTTTTTTACAAATTTAAAGGGTACGTTATTATTTAATTTTCTATTTTTTCTTCACAAAAATAGTGTGTTACCCCTTGTCAAAAGGCCTAGTTGGGCAATGACAATAAATTGTTAAAGCTTAAAAGCGTTCTCTCCCTCCCCCCTCAATCCCCCCCCCCCCCCCCTCCTCTCTCTCCAGTTGCATTCTCTCTGCCCTTTTTTTCCGGCAAATGTTGTTCAACAATATACCGAAGGAACATCATAGATTTTTTTTTAAAAAGGTGTATGTGTGTGAATGCTAACAAGCTACTTTTGTCATATCATTATTTCTTCAAGCTCCATAAAGTTTAGATATTATCATAACTATGTCGTTTATGATGATGGTGGTGATGATAGAGGTGATGACGACGATGATTGTGGTGATGTTTATTGTGATTATTATGATTCACTTTGCTTATATTTTGTCTGTTTACTTTTTTCTTTCTTTCTTTTGAGGGCGGGATGAAAAAATTCTTGTTCTTATTCTATTTACCTTCAAAAAATAAAATTTCTTTATCGTTAATCTCTCTCTCACTCTCTCCATCCCTTCCCTCTCTCTCCTCTCCACCATCCCTTTCAAGGGGAATTTTCCTCGGGAGTTAACATCATGAAGACTCCACTCTCCCCAAAATTTTTCGGTGAACTATAAACCGGGGCCCCCATGGCAACGCACGCAGAACATATTGCGCACACGTTAAAATCCTTTCTGCTTTTTTTAAAAGTAAGGGGCCTTGTGTGCCGGTGGGAACAAATGACAGAAATTTACAAAACCGATACACACGAAACGGATGAAAAAAACACTAAGCGCTTATTCCATTATCCTCGAATAAAAAAAAAAAAAAACTCTCTCTCCTCTCTCCCTCCTCTCTCTCTTCTCACTCTCCCCACCCCTCCCTCTCTCTCACTTCAAAAACCCTCTCTTCCCCCCCCTCTCTCTCCATCTCTATATCCCCTCTTTTCCCCCTCTCTCTCTCTCACTCTCTCTCACTCTCTCCCTCCTCTCTCTCTCACCCCCAGCACCCTCTTTCTTCCTTACACCCTTCCTCCCCCCCTGCTCCCCCCCTCTCTCACTCCTCCCTCCCCCCCCTCTCTCCCCCCCTCTCTCTCCCCCTTCCTTCTCTCCTTTTCCCCTCCCCTCCTCTCTCTCTCTCTTTTTACTCTCTCTCTCCCTTCTCTCTCCCCTCCCTCTCCTCTCCCTCCGTCTTCTTTTCACTCCCCCACCCCTCCCCTCTTCCCCACTCTCTCTCTCTCCCCTCTCCTTCCCCTCTCCCCCCCTCTCTCTCCCCTCCCCTCCCCTCACTCTCTCTCTCACTCTCCCCTCCTCTCTCCTCCTCACCTTCCCCCTCCCTCTCACTCCCCCACCCCTCCTCCTCTCTTTCCTTTTACCTCTCCTCCCTTCTCTCTCCCCCCCCTCCTCTCTCCCCCCCCTCTTCCCCCCCCCTCTCTCTTTCCACTCTCCCCTCCTCTCTCTCACTCCCCTACCCCTCCTCTTTTCTCTTTTACTCTCTCCTCCTTTTCTACCCCTCCCTCTCTCTCCCCTTTCTCTGACCCCCCCCTCTCCTCCCCCCTCTCTCTCTTTTTCACTCTCCCCACCCCCCCTCTCTCTCACCCTCTTTTACTCTCTCCCCTCCCTTTTTCTCTCCCCTCCCTCTCTCCTCCCCCCCCTCTTCCTCCCTCCTCTCTCCCTCCTGTCTCTCTTTTTTCCACTCTCCCCCCCCCCCTCTCTCTCTCACTCCTCTCTCTCCTCCTCTCCCCCTTCCCCCCCTCTCCCCCCTCTCCTTTACTCTCTCTCTCATCCTCCCCCCCCTCTCCTCTCCACTCTCTCCCTTTTTTACTCCTCCTCCCCTTTTCTCTCCCCTTTCCCCCCCTCTCTCCCCCCCCCCTCTCCCCCCCTCTCTCTTTTCTCACCTCCCCCCCCCCCCTCTCTCTCTCTTTCTCACCTCTCCCCTCTCACTCCCCTACCCCTCCTCCTTCTCTTTCACTCTCTTCCCCTCCCTTTTCGACCCCTCCCTCTCTCTCTCCCCCCCCCTCCCCCCCTCCTCTCCCCCCCTCCCCCCCTCTTCCCCCCCCCCCCCCCCCTCCCCTCTCCTTTTCCTCTCTCTCTCTCTTCCTGACCCCCCCTCTCTCTTTTCCCCCCCTCTCTCCCCCTCCCTCTTCCCCCAACCCCCCTCCCCCTCCCTTCCTCTTTCCTCTCTCTCTCCCTTCCGACCCCCCTTCTCTCCCCCCTCCCCCCCCTCCTCTCTTCACTCCCCCCCCCCCTCTCTCCCTTTTTCCCCTCCCCCCTTTCCTCCCCCCCCTCTCCTCCCCCCCCCTTTCCCCCCTCCCTCTCTCCCCCCCCTTTCCCCTCTTCTCTCTCTTTTCCCTTTCTTTCCGACCCCCCCCTCTCTCTCTCCCCCCTCTCTTCCCCCCCCTCTCTCTCACCCCCCTCCCCCCCTCTTTCCTTTCACTCTTTCCCCCTTCTCTGCCCCCTCCCTCTCTTCCCCCCTCTCTCTCTTTTCACTCCCCCACCCCCCCTCTCCCCTTTTTTCACCTCTCTCTTCTCTCTCCCGCCCCCCCCCTTCTCAACCCTAAACAGGTACAGGACAGGAGCCCCAAACCTAAAGGTCGTAGGGGAGGAGCGTCAGAGACCTCTTCTCAGGAACAATTGAGGGCGGGCCCATCTCCCTCCCTCGCTGCTTTCCCTTTTCCTGACCCTAAAGGGAGGGACCCCTTGCAGCTGGGTGAAATGGGGGGAAATGTACTGAAGCCAAGGGGTGCAAACGGTCACCCCCAAGTGGTAACCACGTCGACGTGCTTAACTTGGCTGGGGGAAAACGATGCTCCGACCACTGAGCTACCCGTCCCAATACCCCCTCAAAAAGTTTTCAAAGGGAACATCACCTCGTACACAACATGAGGGAAATGCTTAGGTGTGTACACACACGCAAAACACAGACACCACACACCACCACACACTCACACACACACACACCCACACTCACACACACACACACACACACACACACCCCACACCACACTCATACACACACTCACACAACAAAAAACAAAACCACTCACACACACCACGAGCGCTTTGATTTGTTGCTTTACAAGTTCAGGTAATAAAAAATTTCCCAAAATTATTATTTTTTTATTATTCACCACACGCGCGCGCCACACACACACACACACACACCACACCCCCCACACACGCCGCGCGCCCTCACACATACACACACATAACACACACGTACACCACACAATACACACACACACACACACACACACACACACACACACACGTACACGCACACATACACACACGTACACACACATGTACACACACACATAGTCTCTCTCTCCCACCCCCACCCCACCTCCCACCCCCCACACACGCACACGTACACACTAGCACACATACTCTCTCTCTCGCACATACACACACACACTTACACACACACACATACATACACACACATACACACACACATACACACACGCACATACACACACACACACATACACACACATACACACACATACACACACATACACACACACATAGTCTCTCTCTCCCCCCCCCCCCCCCACACGCGCACACGCACGTACACACCTATACACTATCACACATACTCTCTCTCTCATACACACACACACACACTTACACACACACACATACACACACATACACACACATACACACACATACACACACATACACACACACGTGCGCACTCACACACACATACACACACATACACACACACATAGTCTCTCTCTCCCACCCCCACCCACCTCCCACCCCCCACACACGCGCACACGCACGTACACACGTATACACTAGCACACATACTCTCTCTCTCTCTCTCTCTCTCTCTCTCTCTCTCTCTCTCTCTCTCTCTCACACACACACACACTTACACACACATACACTACCACACTACACTACACAAAAACACACACACACACACTTACACACACACACACACTTACACAAACACCCACACCCACACTCCACCACACTATACTACACGCACACCTTTAATGAAGGAAGGTGGCAGGATGGTTAAGACGTTTGCCTGCCAACAAGTAAACCGTGAGGTTCGGGGTTCGATTCCCAGCCTCGCCCTTTCTTCCCAGTTTTGACAAAAAAATCGAACTGAATGTCAAAGTCCTTCGGATGAGACTATAAACCGAGGCCCCGTGTGCGAACGCATGCAGAACATCTTGCGCACACGTTAAATCCTGTTCCGCTGTTCGAAAGAGTAGGCCATTGTGTGCCGAAGGGAACATATGACAAAATTTTAAAAGCCGCATACACACGCATGAATAAAAAATAAATAAAATTTTAAAAAAAGTCATCTGAGCGCTTTGATTTGTTGCTTTACAAGATTCAGCGCTATATAAATTCCATTTATTATTATTATTATTATTATTATTATTATTATTATTATTACCGCCAACCCCACACCCACACATACTTACTTACACACACTTACACAAACAATCGCACACACACTTACACAAACGCCCACACACCCACACTCCACTACACTATACTACACTATACTACACACACACACACACACACACCACACCCCAACCCCCCCCCCACACACACCACACACATCCACACCCACAACACACACACACACACACACTTACACATACCAAACACACCCCCACACACAAACTCAACACTTACACACATAAACACACACACTTACACACACACTCCACTACACTATACTACACACACACACACACACACCACACACACACTTACACACACACACACTTACACACACTACACACACACTTACACACACACACACACACTTACACAAACACCACACACCCACACTCACACTACACACACACACTTACCCACTTACACACACACCACACACCCCACTTACACACACACACCCACAACACACACCCCACACACACACCACACTACACACACACACTTACCACACACACACCCACACTATCACACACACACAACACACTACACAGAGGAGAAATAAAAATTTATCCACGGAGAAAAGCTTGACCAAAAGGAAGGTTTCTTTTTTCACATTTCTACGTTGACACTCAACAGGTCAGAGGTGATGGCGTCCGCCTTCCTCAAGTGGATAGTCCTCAACAGGTCCCTCAACACCTGAGAATAGTCCAGGACCGTCTCTTCTGGCAGCTGGTCTCGACCGTACAAAGCAGATAGGCGAGTTGAGATTACAGTCAAGCTATTTAAAAAAAAAAATTATTTGATTCTATTGTACTCTTTTATATCGAGGATAATGGAATAAGTACTTAGGTGCATTTTTTTTTACATCCAGTCCCTGTGTGTATGCGGATTTGTGAATTCTGTCATAATTTCCCACCGGCAATTCAAATGGTTTTTAGGTCTGTGATTTTTATAATGGATGGATAGATGGATGGATGGATGGGAACAGATGACAAAATTTACAAAACCGCATACACACGGGGACTGGATGTAAAAAACAAAAAAAAAGCACATGAGTGCTTATTCCATTATCCTCGATTAAAAAACAATCATCTAATCTGAGCGCTTTGATTTGTTGCTTTACAAGATTCAACGCTATATAAATTCCATTTATTATTATTATTATTATTATTATTATTATAATGATGAATGGAGGGATGGAGGGAGGGAGGGGTGGAAGGGTGGGTGGGTGGTTGGGTGGTGGGATGGATGCATACATGTATGCATGTATGCTGGAGTGTGTACATACGTGCGTGCGTGCGTGCGTGTGTGTTTTGTGTGTGTGTGTGTTTTTGTGTGTGTCTATGTTATATCTATGTGTGTGTGCGTGCGTGTGTGTGTGTGTCTGTGTGTCTGTGTGTGTCTGTGTATGTGTCTGTGTGTGTCTATGTTATATCTATGTGTGCGAGCGTGCGTGCGTGTGTGTGTGTGTGTGTGTGTGTGTGTGTGTGCACGCGCGTGTGCGCGTGTGTCTGTATCTATTGTCTGTGCGTGTTTGTGTTATATGTACGTATGTGTGCGTGCGTGCGTGCGTGTATGTGTGTGTGCGTGCGTGTGTGCGTGCGTGCGTCTCTGTGTGTGCGTGCGTGTGTGTGTGTGTGTGCGTGCGCGCGCGCGAGCGAGCGTGTGTGTATGTGTGTTTGTGTGTGTGTGGTGTGCACGTGAATGCGTGGGCGCGTGCGTGTGTGTGTTTATGTGTGTATGTGTGAGTGTGTGTGTGTGTTTTTCAATTTTATTCTTTTTATTCTATTCTTTTTATATCGAGGATAATGGAATAACAACTTTATGTGCTTTTTTTTACATCCAGTTCCCGTGTGTATGCGGTTTTGTAAATTCTGTGAATGCATGTGTGTGTGCGTGCGTGCACGCGCGCGCGCGCGCTCATACATGCATAGGCCCGAGCAGTGTTACTCTACACTCTAAGCATGCACAGCATAGTCCCTCAAAAGTACTAGATTATTAGACCAAGGGAAACAACCCCTATTTTGCTTCGGTGGTGAAGGTCCTAACGGGATTATTTTTCTTTAAAGGCAAAGGTGTCCCATAACCTATAAGGTCGTAGGGTAGCGAGGCGTCAGAAACCTCAACTTCTCTAGGGCCAGCATATTGAGGGCGGCGTCCATCTCCTCTCCCTCGCTGCTTTACCTTCCCTGACCCTAAAGAGGGCAGGTAGCCATTTACAGCTGGGTGAACTAAGGAACTGTACTGAAGCCAAGGCGCGCAAACGGTCACTCGTCCAACCATTTGGTAAATTATGTTCAACCCTGCTTAACCTTCGCTTGGGGAAAGCGAGTGCTCTGCATTCATTGCATGTATGATGTGTGTGTGTGTGTGTGTGTGTGTGTGTGTGTGTGTTGTGTGTGTGTGTGTGTGTGTGTGTGTGTGTGTATGTGTGTGTATGTGTGTGTGTGTGTGTTGAGTATGTATTGTGTGTGTGTGTGTGTATGTGTGTGTGTGTGTGTGTGTGTATGTGTGTGTGTATGTGTGTGTGTGTGTGTGTTGTGTGTGTGTGTGTGTGGCGTGTGTGTTGTGAATGTGTGTAGACGTGTGTGTGTATGAATGTGCATGCGTGCGTGCGTGCGCGCATGCGCGCGTGTGTGTGTGTGTGTGCCTGTGTGTGTGTGCCTGCGTGCGAGTGAGTGTGTGTGCGTGCATGCGTGTTGGGGTGTATGTAGGGGAGGGGAGGTTTTAAAAATATACATATATAATATTTCCTGCCTTTTTTCCCCAGAAAGATTTAAATTACCAGAATAATCTCCCCCCCCCCCCCCTGCCCCTACCACCAATTCAGCTGTGCTGTGCAAGGCGGGGACTTGTGAGGGGCCTAACGGCAGCACGGCACGATTTTTTAATTTGCTCATGTGACAGACAACAATAGTTGCTGACTGAGCATTGGATGAAGAGGAAGAGAAGAAGAAGAAGAAGAAGGAAGGAAGAGGAGGAGGAGGAGGAGGAGGAGGAGGAAGAGGAGGAGGAGTAAGAGGAAGAAGAAGAAGAAGAAGAAGAAGAAGAAGAAGAAGAAGAAGAAGAAGAAGAAGAGAAGAAGAAGAATATTTTAAAAAGAAGAAGAGGAATTAAGAAGAAGAAGAAGAAAAAGAGAAGAAGAAGAAGAAAGAAGAAGAAAAGAAGAAGAAGAAGAAGAAGAAGAAGAGAAACGAAGAAGAAGAATTGCGAAGAAAGAGAAGAATTGGAAGAGAGGAGAAGATTTTGCAGAAGAATTGCGAAGAAGAAGAAGAATTGCGAAAGGAAGAAAGAAATGCGAAGAGGAATGAAGAAGATTAAAAGAAGAAAAGAGCGAGAAAGAAAATGCGAGAAGAAGAAGAAAATTGCAAAGAAGGAGAAAAGAATTGCGAAGAATTGCGAAGAATTGCGAGAAGAAGAAGAAGAATTGCAAGAAGAGTTGCGAGAAGAAGAAGCTAAGAAGAAGAATTGCAAAGAAGAAGAAGAAAGAATTGCAGAGAAGAGGAAGAAGAAGAATCGCGAAGAATTGCGAAGAATTGAGAAGAAGAAGAAGAAGAAGAGAAGAGAAGAAGAAGAAGAAGAAGAAGAAGAATTGCAGAGAAGAAGAAGAAAAAGAAGAATTGCGAAGAATTGCGAAGAAATTGGAAGAAGAATTGCGAAGAGGAGGAAGAAGAAGAAGAAGAAGAAGAATTACGAAGAAAAATGCAAAGATGCAAGAAAAAGAAGAATAATTGCGAAGTAGGGGAAGAAGTATTGTGAAGAAGAATTGAGAAGAAGAAGAAGAATGGCGAGGAAGAAAAATTGCGAAGAGGAAGAAGAAGAATTACGAAGAAGAAGGAAAAGAGGAGAAAAAGAAATGCGAAAAAGAAGAAGAAGAAGAAGAAGAAGAAGAAGAAGAAGAAGAAGAAGAAGAAGAAGAAGAAGAAGAAGAAGAAGAAGAAAAAGAAGAAGAAGAAGAAGAAGAAGATTAAGAAGAAGAAGAAAAAGAAGAAGAAGAATTGCTAAGAAGAAGAATTGCAAAGAAGAAGAATTGCTAAGAAGAAGAATTGCAAGAAGAAGAATGAAAGAAAAGAATTGCTAAGAAGAAGAATTGCAAAGAAGAAAGAATGAAAGAATGAAGAATTGAAAGAAGAAGAAGAAGAGAGAAGAAGAAGAAGAAGAAGAAGAAGAAGAAGAAGAAGAAAAGAAGAAGAATTGCAAAGAAAGAATTGCGCAGTAGAATTGCTAAGAATTGCAGAGAAGAGGAAGAAGAAGAATTGCGAAGAAGAAGAATTCGAAGAAGAAGAAGAAGAACAAGAAGAAGAAGAACAAGAAGAAGAATTGCAGAGAAGAGGAAGAAGAATCGCGAAGAATTGCGAAGAATTGAGAAGAAGAAGAAGAAGAAGAAGAAGAAAGAAGAAGAGAAGAAAAGAAGAACAAGAAGAAAAGAAGAGAAAAGAAGAAGAATTGCGAAGAAGAAGAATTGCGAAGAATTGCGAAGAAGAAGAATTGCGAAGAAGAAGAATTGCGAAGAAGAAAAAAGAATTGCGAAGAAGAAGAAGAAGAAGAAGAAGAAGAAGAAGAAGAAAGAAGAAGAAGAAGAAGAAGAAGAAGAGGAAGAAGAATTGCAGAGAAGAGGAAGAAGAATCGCGAAGAATTGCGAAGAATTGAGAAGAAGAAGAAGAAGAAGAAGAAGAAGAAGAAGAAGAAGAAGAAGAAGAAGAAGAAGAAGAAGAAGAAGAAGAAGAAAAGAAGAAGAATTGCGAAGAAAAGAATGCGAAGAATTGCGAAGAAGAAGAATTGCAGAAGAATTGCGAAGAAGAAGAAAAGAATTGAGAAGAAGAAGAAGAAGAAGAAGAAGAAAAGAAAAGAAGAAGAAGAAGAAGAAGAAGAAGAAGAAGAATTGCAAAGAAGAATTGCGCAGAAGAAGAATTGCTAAGAAGAAGAAGAATTCTGAAGAAAAAGAAGAAGAATAATTGCAAAGAAGAATTGCGCAGAAGAAGTATTGCTAAGAAGAAGAATTGCGAAGAAGAAGAACAACAACAAGCGTATTGCACACTCCGGTGAGTTCTCGCAACACTAACCACGCAGATGATTTGTCAAGCAATTAATAGATTTTTGTTGGGTTTTGTTGTTGTTGTTGGTGGGGTGTTTTGGTTTTTTTGGTTGGGGGGTGGGGGGGGGGGGGGGGGGGGGGGGGGGGGGCTGATGACCTAACCTAGCAAATGTCACACTGCCTTTTGACATTGAATTATTTAGGGTAGGTCAGGGGAAGGCTTCCCGCACTGAGAGAGGTAGGTGCATGTATGCATGCA
>CM054165.1:39436843-39439343 GCA_028751875.1 Rapana venosa
TTCCTTCTTTTCTTTTTCGTGTCGTTATTGTTCCTTCTCGTCCTTCTTCTTTTCTTCTTTCTAGCCTTGTTCTCTCTTTGTTTTCATTCTTTCTTTCTTTTTCTTCTTCCTAATTCTTCTTTTTCAGGTAAAAATTATCTTTAAGCACTTAAAAAAATTCTTCTTCTTCAATTCTTTTTTTAAAATTCTTCTTCTTCTTCTTCTTCTTCTTCTTCTTTCTTCTTCTTCTTCTTTCTCTTCTTCTTCTTCTTCTTCTTCTTCTCGTTTTCCTCCTCCTCCTCCTCCTCCTCCTCCTCCTCCTCCTCCTTCTTCTTCTTCTTCTTCTTTCTCTTCTTCTTCATCTTCTTCTTTCTATTCTTCTTCTTCTTCTTCTTCTTTTTCTTCCTCTTCCTCTCCTCCTCCTCCTCCTCTTCTTCCTTCTCCTCCTTCTCCTCCTCCTCCTCCTCTTCCTCATCCTCCTCCTTCTTCTTCTTCTTCTTCTCCTTCTTCTTCTCCAGTCTTCTTCTTAAGTCTTCTTCTTCTTCTTCTCAATTCTTCTTCTTCTTCTCTTTCTTCTTTTTCTTCACAATTCTTCTTCAGTCTTCTTCTTCTTCGCAATTCTTCTTCATCGCAATTCTTCTTCTTTTTTTCTTCCACTCTTCCTCCTCCTCTTCTTTCTCTCCTTCTATACCAGGTCGGGGCACGGGATAACTCAGTGGTCAGAGCACACTCCCTTTCCCCAAGTGGATGGGTGACCGTTTGCACGCCTTGGCTTCAGTACTGTCCCCCTCAGTTCACCCAGCTGTAAAAGGACACCTGCCCTTTTTAGGGGTCAGGGAAGACAAAAGTAGCGAGAGGGGGGGAGGAGATGGGCGCCGGCCTTAATTTGCTGGCCCCTTGAGAGGTCGAGGTCTCTGACACCTCGCTCCCCAATGACAGCATTTTTTTTTTTTTTTTTTTGCTGGCCCCTTGAGAAGTTGAGGTCTCTGACACCTCGCTCCCCAACGACCGCATACGTTATGAGGAAGATCACCACAAGCTTATTCTAGATCCAAGGTTTTACTACTCGTTCCAGGTCAAAGACTCTCAGGTATTTTTATTGTTCTGCTTTTCAACTACCACCGAGAGTACAGGTAGGTCACCTGTACTTTTAAAGTCTACTCTGCCTACATAATGATAATAATGATAATAATAATAATAATAATAATGATGATAATAATAATAATAATAATGATAATGATAATAATAATAATAATAATAATAATAATAATAATGTATGGAATTTATATAGCGCTGATGAATCTTGTAAAGCAACAAATCAAAGCACTCAGATGACATTTTTTATGCGTGTGTATGCGTGTGGTTTTTTTAAAAAGTTTGTCATCTGTTCCCACTGGCACACAATGGCCTACTCTTTCGAACAGCGGAACAGGATTTAACGTGTGCGCAAGATGTTCTGCATGCGTTCACACACGAGGCCTCGGTTTATTATATAGTCTCACCTGTTTTCCCCTGTAGACGGTTATGTGAGCAACTGGAAAGAAAGTATCCATCAGAGTCGAGGAAACTAAATAGAAAAATAAAATAGCACGTGAATGGGGTGGAAGGAAAGGGAGGAGGAGGACGGGGTGGGGGTGGAGTGGGGGGTGGAGGAGGGGGCTGAGGTAATGGGGGTGTGCATGGGGGATGTGTGTGAGGAGGGTGGCGTGAGGGTTCGGGGGGGGGGGGGGGGGTGGATGATGGAGAAGAGTGGGGGAGGGGAGGGAGGGAGACTCTTTTAGGCCTGAGGTTGGTATACTAGGTGGACAAACATTTTTTCTTCATAGTCGAAGGCTGAAAAACAGCAACTATGGTTGTCCATCATAGGAGCGAAAATGCGTTGCGCTGCCGTTAAGCGCCTGACAAGTCAGGCCCGGCCCATCAGACTTCCGCATAGGAGTCCTTGGATGAGACTATAAACCGAGGTCCCGTGTGCGAACGCACGCAGAACATCTTGCGCACACGTTAAAATCCTGTTCCGCTTTGCGTAAGAGTAGGTCATTGTGTGTCGTTGGGAACAGATGACAATTTACAAAACCGCATACTCACGGGGACTGGATGTTAAAAAGCACGTAAGTGCTTATTCCATTATCCTCGATATAAAAGAATACAAAAAATAAAAAAGATAGGAGAAAATTGTTATCTTTTAAGTCTCTTTGGGGGGGGGTGGAGGGGGTAGCAAAAACAAAAGCAAGGAGAATGGACCCAGAAGGCAGAAAATAGACAAAGAAGGAGGTGATGACAGGAGGAAAGTGAACAAGGCAGAAACAAAGAGAGCGATAGAAAAGAGGAGATTTCTGCTGGCTAGCACAGACTTTCCAGAAGATGGGTGATGCTGATGATACAGACACCCCCCCCCTGGGCATTCCCTATGGAGCAGAAACATAATTAATCACCTTGAAGGGGGACGGGATAGCTCAGTGGTCGGAGCACTCGCTTTCCCCCAGCCAAGTTAAGCAGCGTCGAGCGTGGTTACCAGTTG
>CM054165.1:39449343-39451843 GCA_028751875.1 Rapana venosa
CTGGCCCTAGAGAAGTGAGGTCTCTGACGCCTCGCTCCCCTACGACCTTATAGGTTATGGGACTCCTTTACTTACTTTTTTTTTTTTACTAGGAACAGATTAAATAAGCCAAAATCCGCATGCGCTCTGGTGTCATGTTTAGACACTATCCCCGAAGTCGGAATGCAGCTACCTTCATGGTGGGAGGGAGGGGGAAAAAAACGGTCGCATAAAATCATGCAAAATTTCACCCATTGGTAAACCTGGGAGCTCTAGCCAAGGAACAAAAAAATAAAGTTTCAAAGATGTATAATATAAAAAAAATTACTTTTTTGTTGGTTGGGGTGGGGTTTTTTTTTTGGGGGGAGAGTGGGGGGTGGGGTGGGGGTGGGGGGTTAAGACATAGACTGATTACATTTAGGGATAAGAAAGTTAAAAAAAATTATCATCATCTTATCATCAAATCAATAGCCTGACCCAGAGTAGAGATGGGCGACTCCCACCATCTCAAAAGAGAAGAACTAGTCACCATTCTAAGACTCCACAACAGGCTAAATCACCAGGTGTCCACAAATCTGAAACTCGTTCCTTCTCCCCTGTGGCAAAGAAAACCAGACTGGCCAGCACATCCTTCAAAGATGCACACGCTATACAGCGACCTGAGGAAGATGGTGTGGCTGACGGAGATAACCCTGCAAACCAAGCTGTACGGCCCACGAGAGGAGCTGGAAAGGACTTGCCAATATTTCTCCCGAACACATCTGACGGTGTAAAAAGCCAACGAGAGAAGAAGAAAAATGGCCATGATCTCAGATTGTCTTGTGTTTCTCCGCCAATCGCTTAGGAGATTGTATGGTTGGTTGGGTCTTCTACCAACAAGAAAACTGGGAGGGTCTGGGTTTGATTCCCGGCCATGCCCTTTCTTCCCAGTTTGACAGGAAAAAGACGAACTGAAGTCAAAAAGAGTAAAAAGAGAAGTAGAGTAGAGTCAAGTACGTAGGGGAAATAGAGTTGGATGGAGTAAAGTAGATAGAGTAGAGCAAGCAGAGCAAGATGCAGAGAAAGAGCAAGCAAAGCAGGTAGAGTAGAGCAGAGAGTGTGAGAAAACAGACGAGGAGAGTAGAGGAGGGGAAGGAGGGAAAGGAGAGGGGAGGAGGGGAGAGAAAGGGGAGTAGAGTAGGTAGAGGGGGGAGAGGAAAGAGGAGAAAAGAGCAAGTAGAGTAGAGTAGAGCAGAGAAAAGCAGAGTAAGTAGAGGGGTAGAGTAGAGTAATAGAGTAGGTAGAGTGAGAAGGTAGAGTAGAGTAGGCAAGTAGGTAGAGCAAGCAAGTAAAAAAGAGTGAGTAAAGCAAGCAGGAGAATAAAGCAGAGCAGGTAGGAGAGAAAGGAAGTGAGTAGAGTAGGCAAGTAGAGTAGAGCAGACTAGAGGACAAGCAGATAGAGTAAGCAGAGAAAGGGGAAAAGGAGAGGAAAGGAGGGAAGCAAGCAGGTAGAGTAATGAGTAGAGCAGAGCAAAGAAGGTAGGTGGGCAGATAAGTAGATAGAGAAAGGTAGAGCGATTAGGGGACAGTAGAGTAAGTAAAGTAAGTAGAGTAAAGAAGCAAGTAAGCAGAGAGAGCAGAGCAGAGCAAGTAGAGTAAGCAAGCAGAGCAAACAGACAAGCAAGCAGAGCAAGTAACTAGACAAATGGCGAATGTCAGACACGTGGTGTGCTTACCCGCTTGACCCATCAAAAAAAAACCCCCGGGCAGTTGGAAAGGGAAAAAAAACAGGGAAGATCACCTCACTGTCGGGAGATTCACCCCAACTGTGTCCCCCGGTAGGAATAAAGTTACCTTTTAATGGTGGGGGGGGTTTGGGGGGGGGGTGGGGGGGGGGGGGGGAGGGGGGGGGGAAGGGGGGAGGCATATGCAACAGTCTCCCCATTGGTGAACCTCTAAGCCAGAGCTGAGAAACTTTTAAAAAAACAACAACACTCACCTCTGTGGATTGTAGGCAAACGAAAGGCCAAAGAAATGAGAAGGGGTACAAGCATTTGCTAATTATTATTCTGCATTATTATATAATTTATACCCCACCGACCAAATGTGTGCGAAAAAGACTGCTAAAATCTTGTCGGAGTAAGCCTGGCTTTCTCAGGCAAAGCCCTCTCACCCTTCCTTCTCCCCCCCCCCCCCCCCCCCCCCCCCCCCCCAGCAACCACTGGCACTCACCACACACGCACGCGAACACGCACACATACATACACACGAACACACACACACACACATACGCACACACACACACACATACGCACGCACACACATACGCACGCAAACACATACACACATACGCACACACCCACATACACATATGCACACATACACATACACACATACATACACACGCACACAGACATACGCACACATACATATACACACCCACACCCTGCCTAGTTGTCACTTTCAAATGGAAAGACGTTAAAACGAACACGCACATACACACACATACACATACGCACACACGTACGCACACACACACACA
>CM054165.1:39456843-39471843 GCA_028751875.1 Rapana venosa
TAGGGTAGGTGGTAGGGTAGGTAGGGTAGTGGTAGTGGGTAGGTAGTAGGGTAGTTAGTTAGAGTAGGGTAGTTAGTAGAGGTAGGGTAAGGGTAGGAGGGTAGATAGGGTAGGTTAGAGTAGTGTAGAGTAGGTAGGGGGGGTAGGGGGATAGGGTAGATAGAGTAGAGTAGGTAGATTGAGTAGGGTAGGGTAGGAGAGAGTCAGGGTAGAGTAGAGTTAGATAAGGGTTTTAGGTAGGTAGGTGGAGTTGGGGTAGGGTAGGGTAGAGTAGAGTAGGGTAGATGATAGGGGGTTAGGGTAGGGTAGGTTGGGTTAGGGAATTAGAGTAGGATAGAGTAGAGTAGAGTAGGAGTAGGTAGGGTAGTAGATAGAGTAGGACGTTGGGTGTTTGGGTAGAGTAGAGTAGGGTAGAATAGAGAGGGAAGGGCTAGGGTACTATTTAGAAGAGGGTAGAGTTGAGTGAGTAGACGTGGGTAGGGTAGGGAATAGGGAAGGGTAAAGAAGATATAGTTGAGTAGAGTAGTGTAGGGTAGGAGTAGTGGTAGATGGAGGGGGAGGGTAGAGTAGGAGGGGAGGGAGATTGAGTAGGTAAGTGTGGTAGATAGAGTAGGGTAGGTAGGGGTAGAGAGTAGTAGGTAGGTAGGGTGAGTAGTAGGGTAGGGTAGGGTTAGGGTAGAGGTAGAGTAGGGTGGAGAGTAGAAGTAGAGTAGGTAGGGTTAGGTAGAGTAGAGTAGAGTTAGGAGAGGGTAGGGTATATGGGTAGAGGAGGGTAGGGTGGGTGTAGGGTAGGGTAGAGTAGGGTAGGAGTAGAGTGGATAGAGTAGGGTAGGTAGGTAGGTAGGGTGATAGTAGGAGTAGGGTAGTTGGGGTTAGAGGTAGAGTAGAGTAGGGTAGTGAAAGAGGAGTAGGGTAGGGTAGAGTAGAGTTAGAGAGTAGGTAGGGTAGGTAGAGTATAGGGTTAGGGTAGATAGAGAGGGTAGTAGAGTATAGGTAGAGTGAGTAGAAGGATAGAGTAGATAGAGTAGGGTTTAGAGTGAGTGGAGTAGGGTAGGGTAGAGTAGGTAGGAGATAGAGTAGAGTAGAGTAGGGTAGAGTAGAGTAGGGTAGGAGGTAGGGTAGAGTAGGATGGAGAGAGGGTAGGGTAGAGTAGTAGGTAGGTAGGTAGGGTTAGAGGTATATAGAGTAGTTAGAGTAGGTAGTAGGTAGTGTAGGTAGAGTAGGGAGAGTTAGAGTAGGGTAGTGAGGAGTAGGGTAGAGTAGAGAGTAGAGTAGGGTAGGGTAGGGTAGGAGGTAGAGGGTAGGGTAGAGTGGTAGAGTAGGGTAGAGTTGAGTAGGGTAGAGTAGTAGGTAGAGTATGGAGTAGGGTTAGGGTAGGAGGGAAGTAGGAGAGTAGGTAGGTAGGGAGTTAGGAGTAGGGTATAGGTAGGGTAGGTAGGGTAGAGTAGAGTTAGGGTAGAGTAGGTGTAGGGTAGGGTAGTGAGTAGGTAGGGTAGAGTGGAGATGGGTAGGGTAGGGTAGGGGGTAGGTAGTAGTGAGTAGGGTAGAGGAGTAGGGTTAGGAGTAGAGTAGGGTAGGGTTTAGGGTAGAGTAGAGTATAAGTAGGGTAGGGTTAGGTAGGTGGTAGAGTAGGTAGGGTAGGGTTAGGGTAGAGTAGAGTAGGGTAGAGAGAGGGTTAGTAGTAGAGTAGGGTGGTAGGTGTAGGGTAGAGGTAGTAGAGTTTAGGAAAGTAGGGTAGGGTAGGGGAGGGTAGGAGTAGGAGTAAGGGTAGGGGGTAGGGTCAGGGTAGAGGTAGGGTATGAGTTAGAATAGGGTAGGGGGTAGGGGGGGGGTAAGGTAGGAGGTCTACGTGGAGTAGAGTAGGGTAGGGAAGGGTTGGGGTGGGTAGGGGTAGGGTGAGGGTAGGGTAGAGTAGGGTAGGGTGGGGTGGGTAGGGTAAGGTAGGGTAAGGGTGTGGTGTGGTGGGTAGGGTAGAGTAGAGTAGAGTTAGGGTAGAGAGAATAGGTATGGTAGAGTTAGGTGGGTAGGGTGGGTGTGGGTGGGTAGGGTAGAGTAGGGTAGAGTAGTAGGTAGTGTAGAGTAGAGTAGGGTAGGGTAGAGTAGAATAGGGTAGGGTAGAGTAGATTTGAGTAGAGTAAAGTAAAGTAGAGTAAAGTAGAGTAAGGTAGGGTGGAGTATTTCATTAAAAAAAATAAATTATTATGTTATTTCGAGGTTAATGGAATAAGCACACATGTGCTTTTTTTTTACTCATCCAGTCCCCGTATGTATGCAGTTTTGTCAATTTTAGAATCTGTTTCCACCGGCACACAATGGCCTACACTTCAGAAAAAACAATGATGTGAACTGATGTGAACTCCAGATGAAAAATCCTCTTGAACAGGATTCGAACCTGGGTCAGCAGATCAGAGTAGAGTGGAGTGGAGTGGAATAGAGTTGTGTAGAGTGGAGTAGAGTAGAGTGGAGTGGAGTAGAGTGGAGTGGAGTGGATAGAGTAGAGTGGAGTGGAGTAGAGTGGAGTAGAGTAGAGTAGGGTAGAGTAGCATAGCCTATTACAGAGTAGCCTGGTGTAGTTTTCTCTCTCTCTCTCTCTCTCTCTCTCTCTCTCTCTCTCTCTCTCTCTCTCTCTCTCTTTCTCTCTCTTTCTCTCTCTCTCTCTCTATCTATCTCTCTCTCTTTCTCTCCATCTATATCCATCTATTGTAAGCCATTGTGTACCAGTGGGAACGGATGACAAAATTTACAAAACTGCATACACACGGGGGACTGTTTGTAAAAAAGCACATGAGCGTTTTAGTGCATTATCCTCGAAATGAAAGAATCTCTCTCTCTTCTCTCTCTCTCTCTCTCTCTCTCTCTCTCTCTCTCTCTCTCTCTCTCTCTCTCTCTCTCTCTCTCTCTCTCTCTTTCCTCTCGGATGAAAACATTGACAAAACTGCATACACAAGGGGATTCGATGTAAAAAAAAAAAAAGCACACGAGTGCTTATTCCATTATCCTCGATATAAAAGAAAAATACATAAATACATAAATACCCCCTCTCTCTCTCTCTCTCTCTCTCTCTCTCTCTCTCTCTCTCTCTCCCTCTCTCTCTCTCTCTCTCTCTCTCTCTCTCCAAAGTCCTTCGGATGAGACTATGAACCAGGCCCGTGTTTGAACGCATGCAGAACATCTTGCGCACACGTTAAATCCTGTTCCGCTTTTCGGAAGAGTAGGCCATTGTGTGCTGGTGGAAACAGATGACAAAATTTACAAAACCGCATACACACGGGGACTGAATGTAAAATGAAAGCACATGAGTGCTTATTCCATTATCCTCGATATAAAAATAAACCCTTCTCTCTCTCTCTCTCTCTCTCTCTCTCTCTCTCTCTCTCTTCTCTCTTCATCTATATCCATCTATTGTAGGCCATTGTGTGCCGGTGGGAACGGATGACAAAATTTACAAAACTGCATACACACAGGAACTGGTGTAAAAAAGCACATGAGCGCTTAATCCATTATCCTTCAAATGAAAGAGTCTCTCTCTCTCTCTCTCTCTCTCTCTCTCTCTCTCTCTCTCTCTCTCTCTCTCTCTCTCTCTCTCTTCTCTCTCATCATCTTTCCTGTACAATCACGTTTTGGGGGGGAGAGGAGGGGGGGGGGGGGGGGAGGGGGGGGGAGGGGTAGGAAGAAAACAAGTCATTTGAACTGAAGACTACCCAAGACCATAGCTTAAAGCCTTAAAATAGGCTACGTGATAGAGGACAGGGGGCACAAAGCTTCAGAATGGGGAAATGGGGATCATATGACACATCATGTGATGGTCTACAAGAGCTAGGTCAGAAGAACGCCTCGTGCGTGCATGCATGCATGCGTGCATTCACATGAGCGCACGCGCGCGCGTGACACACACACACACACACACACACGCATGCATGCATACTACACACACACACACACACTGGGCACAGCTCAGTGCAAAGGCACTCTCGTGAAAATCTATGCAAGGTCACAGGTTCCGTACTAAGTGACGCAAGCATTCGTGCACACAAGGATGCACACACACATGCGCACACGAGCGCGCACGCGCTCACATACACACACACATGAATGCAAGCACGCATGCACGCTCGCAAGGATGCACACACAAGCATGCAGGCACACACACAAGCAAACAAGCAAGCGAGCACACATGCACACCCACACACAAACATACACACACAGGTGCGTGCAACACACATACACACACATTCTCTCTCTCTCTCTCTCTCTCTCTCTCTCTCTCTCTCTCTCTCTCTCTCTCTCTCTCCTGCTTAAACTAAAGTTTTAAAAAAATCTCTCTCTTTCGCTCTAATAATAATAATAATAATAATGATGGAATTTATATAGCGCTGAATCTTGTTAAGCAACAAATCAAAGCGCTCAGATGACTATTTTTTATATCGAGGATAATGGAATAAGCACTCATGTGCATTTTTTTTTTACATCCAGTCCCCGTGTGTATGCGGTTTTGTCAATTTTGTCATCTGTTCCCACCGGCACACAATGGCCTGCTCTTTCGAAAAGCGGAACAGGAATTAACGTGTGCGCAAGCTGTTCTGCGTGCGTTCGCACACGGGGCCTGGGTTTAAAGTTTCATCCGAAGGAGCAGAACAAGACAATTCAATACAACATAGCAACAGCATCTTGTTCATGCCTTTAAACTCTCCCTTTTAGTTGCAATGACAATCAGAACCCACCTACTCACTGACTTAATTTTCTCATGAAGATTAAAATTGTAAAGATGTCCCATAACCTATGTGGTCATATAGGAGTGAGTCATCAGAGACCTCACTTCTCTAGGGCCAGCATATTGAGGGCGGCGCCCATCTCCTCTCCTTCACTGCTTTACCTTCCCTGACCCTAAAGAGGGCAGCTTCCCATTTACAGCTGGGTGAACTGGGGAACTGTACTGAAGCCAAGGCATGCAAATGGTCACCCATCCACTTGGTAACCACGCTCGACGCTGCTTAACCTTGGCTGGGGGAAAGGGAGAGTTCTGACCACTGAGCTATCCCGTCCCCCATGAAGATTATCAAAGCAAAAAATAAGTTTTGAATGTGCTCAACATGATGACTTGCTAGATTAAGATTCCTCTTTCGATTTTCTCTGCTATAAGTACTTACCTAGAGTTCTTGTGTCTCATGGCATCGAAATACTAGTTCCCTGTTGAAACTCTTAATAAAACTATCTTGTTTCCAGGACAAGTTTGATGACTGACCTTGGATTCATTATTTCAAAAAAGAAAAAAAAAACCAAAGGTCAGACTGCATTTCCTGTTTTGAGTTAGTTACAAATAAATATGTAACGCTTTCAAGTACCTGTAATGAGGTTTTGAAATTATACACTTTGCCTTGCCTCCTTTGCCTCGATTTGCCTTACCCTACCCTGCCCTACCCTGTCCTGCCCTACCCTAACCTGCCCTGCCCTGCCTGCCCTACCCTACCCTACCCTACCCTACCCTGCCCTACCCTGCTCTACCTATCTACCCTACCTTCCTACCCTACCCTGCCTTACCTGCCCTACCCTGCTCTACCCTACCTACTACCTACTTACCTGCCCTCTCCTGCCTACCTGCCCTTCCTGCCTCCCTACCCTCCCTACCCTACTCCTACCCTACCCTACCCTGACCCTGCCTGCCCTACACCTACCCTACCCTACCCTACCTACCCTGACCTCCCTGCCCTTCCCTCCTACCCTGCCCTACCCTACCCTACCTACCCTAGCGCCTACCTCTACTACCCATGCCTACCTACCCTACCCTACACCTGCCTCCTACCCTGCCCTACCCTGCCTACCCTGCCCCTGCCCTACCCTAATCCTACCCTACCCTACCCTGCCCTACCCTGCCTCCCTGCCCTCCTGCCCTTACCCTACCCTACCCTACCTGCCCTACCTACCTACCCTATGTACCCTCCTACCCTGCCCTGCCCTACCTACCCTGCCCTACCCTACCCTACCCTTACCTGCCTGCCTACCTAACCTACCCTCCCTCCTGCCTCCTGCCCTACCCTCCCTACCTCCTACCCTACCTACCTCCTACCTAACCTACCCTACCGCTACCCTGCCCTACCCTGCCCTCCCTCCTACCCTCCTACCTACCCTACCCTGCCCTACCCTACCCTACCCTCCTCCCTCCCTACGCCTATCGTTCTACCTACCTACACCTACACCTACCCTTACCTACCCTACCTACCTACCCCTGCCTCCTTGCCTTGCCTTAATGCCCTCCTTGCCTTGCCCCTTGTTTGCCATTACCTCCTATGCTTGCCTGCCTTGCCTTGCCTTAAACTTGCCCTAACCTTGCCTTGCCACACCTCGTCTTGCCTTGCCTTATACTTGCCCTGCCTTGCCTTGCCTTAAACTGCCCTAACCTTGCCTTGCCACACCTTGTCTTGCCTTTCCTTATACTTGCCCTGCCTTGCCTTGCCTTAAACTGCCCTAACCTTGCCTTGCCACACCTCGCCTTGCCTTGCCTTATACTTGCCCTGCCTTGCCTTGCCTTAAACTTGCCCTAACCTTGCCTTGCCACACCTCGTCTTGCCTTGCCTTATACTTTCCTTGCCTTGCAACTTGCCTTGCATCGCTTCACCTCCTTGTCCTGCCTTGCCTTATACTTGCCCTACCTTGCCTTGCCACGCCTCGCCTTATACTTGACTTGCCTTGCCTTAGCCTTGCCTCACCTCGCCTTGCCTTGCATCGCTTCGCCTCCTTGCCTTGCCTTGCCTTGCCCTTATCCTACCTTGCCACGCCTCGCCTCGCCTTGCATTATGCTTGCCTTGCCTTGCCTTGCCTTGTTTATTTAAATGCGTGTGTGGACGTGAACACGCACGCGCGCAGGTGTGTATGAGTATATATGTGTGTGTATATGTATATTTTGGTAATTTGTATTTTTCAATGTATTACCTGAATTGATTTTCCTCTTTTTACTGATTTAATTTAATGGTAAAGGATGCAATACTGTAGTATTTCAATACAATCATTAAGAAATTTGTTCTTAAATAGATGGCTTGATGAAAAAATGCACATGCATTGCTTATTCAATGTACCATCTGGAAATAAAATTTTGACTTGACTTGGCTCGCCTTGCCCTTGCCTAATACATTCTTTGCTTCACCTTGAATTGCTTCATCTCCTTGCCTTGCTTTGCCTTGCCTTGCCTTGCCTTGCTTTGCCTTGCCTTGCCTTGCCTTGCTTTGCCTTGCCTTGCCTTGCCTTGCCTTGCTTTGCTAAGGACAGCAGCACTACAATTATCCAACACACATAGTGAACCCGAAGATCCACGAAAGGAGAAGTTCCGCTAGGTTCCACCTGACCCTGACTCACAACTGAAAAAAAGATTCATGTTTAGTGCTGTGTCCTGGTGACATGGATCCTATGGCGTCAACACACACACACACACACACACACACAAATACACACAGACACACAGAGAAACACACACACACACAAATACACACAGAAACACACACACACTCTAATATCACTTAGAGTGAACAGACGTTAAATTGAAGACAACACACACACACACATATATGAAACACACACAGGCACACACACACACACACACAAATACACCCGGACACACACAAAAACACACACACAAATACGCACACAAATACACAGACACACAGAGAAACACACACACAACACACAAAATACACACAGAAACACACACACACGTCTAATATTACTTAGAGTGAACGGACGTTAAATTGAAGACAACACACACACACACACACACACACACCACACACATGAAACACACACAGGCACACACACACACACACACACACACACACACACGCTCACACACAGAGAGAAAATTGATGACAATATAGACTATGTGCGAAGTGTGTGTGTATGTGCGCGTGCGTGTGCATCTCTGTACATGTGCACGCGAGTGTGTGCGTTTGTGTGTATGCATGTGTGCATCTGTGTGCTTGTGTGTGCGCTCGCGCTTGCGTGCATCTGTGTGTGCGCACGCGCAGGTGCGTGTGTGCCTGCGTGTATGTGTGTGTGGGTGTGTTCAGTAACAGCAATAAAGGAATCACATGAGCGGCTTAAATTTAGCCCAGATTCAAAAAAAGGGTGGGGGGGTGGGGGAGGGGGTAGCTGTGTGGGTAGCTGACACTTAAGCAAAAATGCTAATGCTCACATTAAAAGTTCTGTTATTACTTTCAAATACCGGCTAAGATGTGTCTCCACCCCTGAGGATTTCTTAGCATAACAAACACTAGCCCACATCAGTAGACGGAATAGCCTGGTTGGTTAGAGCTGTGGGCATTGGGCTCATGATCTGCTGACCAGGTTCCAATCCCCTTTAAGGGGATTTTTTCCCTTGGAGTTAACATCAGTGCTGACCCCACTCCCCTGCAAAAGTCCTTGGGATGAGACTGTAAACCGAGGTTTTGAGTGCGAACGCACGCAGAATATCTTTGCTGACATGTTAAACCTGGTTCTGCTATTCGGAAGAGTAGGCTTAGACTATTGTATATTGGTGAGGACGATGACAAAATTGACAAAACTGTACACATACAGGGACTGGATGTAAACAAGCGTATGAGGGCTTAGTCTATTATCTTTGAAATAAAAAGAATACAAATAAAAGAGATGGTTTGGTGATCTAGAGGTAACGAACCTGCCTAGAAAACCCAAAAGTCCAGGTTTGTTCCACATGTGTGGTGGTTGGATCCCGTTTGTGTCTGAAAAGTTGTAAGGTCTGAATAACTTGCAATTGCAATAACTTGAAATTCTTTTGTGCCAGTAAGCATTCGAATTCTGAATTCACAATGATGTTGACTACCTAGTTTTTACATTTCTCTGAATTACTTGCCTGATTGTCATTGTTATGAGTGTAGTCAATACATAATTATGTGTGTGTAGGTGTGTGGGGGTGGGTGCGTGGGTGTGTAAAATAAGTATGTCTTCTAGTCAAAGGTCTTAAAACATTGAATTTATATATTGGTGTATGGTGTTGGTGTGCCTGGGCATGTTCGCACACCATGTACGTGCGTGTGTACTGCTCCCTATATGCCTGCGTAAAAAATAAGTTTTTATGTCTTCTAGTCAATGGGTTTAAAATTGTGTTCACAATTGATGTGTGTGCGTGTCTGTGTGTGTTTGTGTGTGTGTGTGTGTGCCCATGCGCGCGTGTGTGTTGGTGTGTGTGTGTGTGTGTTGTGACATTTTATTTGAAGTCATTTGAAAACCAATATGAAATATAGCTTTTGTGTCTTTGATATTTTTGATGTGTATCAATCTGCCTGTCAGTATTGTAATTGCCCTTCATGGGATGATTAAAGTATTTTTGACTTGACTTGACTTGACTTGACTTGACTTGACTTTGACCCCCTTCTTGAGGCATAGAACTGCCTGACTTCTTAGATTGTTTAGACAATTTCCATGACCCATTGTCTTCCTCTGTGGTACTGGCAGGTAGCACATTGACTGGGTTAATAGGAACTCGCCCACCCCCCACCCCCAAATACACTGTGACCTATAAAAATTGTACAAGAGGGGACAGCTCAGTGGTCAGAGCACTGGCTTTCCCCAAATTAAGGTAAAGCAGCATTGAGCGTGGTTACCAAGTGAATGGGTGTCCCGTTTGTGCGCCTTGGCATCGGTACAGTCCCCCAGTTCACCCAGCTGTAAATGGGTACCTGCCCTCTTTAGGGTCAGGGAAGGTAAAGCAGCGAGGGAGAGGAGATGGGCGCCGCCCTCAATATGCTGGCCCCTAGAGAAACTGAGGTCTCTAACACTTGTCATCCTAACGACCCCATAGGTTATGGGGAACACTTTTACCACCTTTATATGAATTGCATTAATTAACAAAAACATTTTGAAGACTGAATGTGATAGAAATAGCTAGTTAAGCTACAGTTATATTTCTGTCACATTCAGTCCTCAAATTTGTTTTGTTGATAACTATAGATGGTTTTGTTGTTGTTGTTTTTTGTTTGGACAGGGGGGGGTTGGGGGTGGGGGGTTGGGGGGGGGAGGGTTCCTTCTTCTACAAGAGCTCAGAGGGTTTACCAATGGTGAAGTTGGTGAGATTTTTATTTAGTTGCTCGACTACAGTTTGGAGGCTCGGGAATGGTGAGATTAGTGCATGCTTATCCCCTCTACCCCACCCCCCACCCCCACCCCCCCCCCCCCCCCCCCATTTAGGTAGTGGCATTCTGACTTGGTGGTGGACACGACACTTGTGTACTGTGTTTTGCTGTTGTTTTTGGGTTTTTTGTTTTTTTGTTGGTTGTTGTTTTGTCTTTTTGTTCCTCCCGGAAACACAATGGCCTACTCTTCCCAAAGCAAACGGATTTTAACTGTCCCAAAAATTTTTAGTTTTGCAAATGTTCACAGGGCTTTCCCCAAGTTTTTTAGCATGCTTGGGCCAACACACCCACACACCACAGCCAAAGTAGGGACCCCCCAGTTTATAGTCTCATCCCAAGACTTTGACATTCATTTTAAATTTTTTTTTTTTTTTTTTTTTGCTTTTTGGTAGTCAAACTGGGAAGAAAAGGGGAGGGAGAGCTGGGAATCGGAACCCAGAATCTCAGGGTTTACTTGTTAGGCAGGTGGAACGTCTTAACCATCCTGCCACCCTCCATTGATGAGACACTTTGGAGATCCATTGTCTTTCCTCTATGGGACTGGCAGGTGACCCCTTGACTGGGTCAATAGGAAAGCAGACGCCCCCAAGGGATTATGCAGACATTAGTCCTGTATGGGGGAAGAGAGAAAACAGCCCACATCCCAGCTGGCCCTTAAAACTGCCGAGTGATTGCTGTGTTTTGAATTTGCAATGACCATCAGGGCCATAAACGTCCAGTGCTATGAGCTCCAGCCCTTTAGGGGCTGTGGATTGAAAGGGGAGAAGAAGGGAAGAGACTTTTAAACCAACCAAGTACCCCTAAAAGGGTGTGGGTTATCACAGGCACTTCAGCGAGGGAGAAGACTTTCGAGAGGCCGTGGCAAATGGTTTATAATAATAATGATAATGATGATGATGATGATGATGATGATGATGATGATGATGATGATGATGATGATGATGATAATAATGATAATATAATGGTAATAATAATAATATAATGATGATGATGATGATGATGATGATGGTGGTGGTGGTGGTGGTGGTGGGGATGATGATGATGATGATGATGATGATGATGATGATGATAATGATGATGATGATGGCAATGGTGATGATGATGATGATGATGATGATAAATAATAATGATGGAGACGGTGATGATGATGATGATGATGACGATGACGATGACGATGATGACGACGATTATGATAATAATAATAAATACAATGATAATAATAATAATAATAATAATAATAATAATAATAATAATAATAATAATGAGGATGATGAGGATGATGAGGATGAGGATGATGATGATGATGATGACGATAAAGCCTTCAGGAAGAGAAGGCGACAGTGGAACTGATCTGGTCAAACTATAAAAAAAAGTTCTTTTATATCGAGGATAATGGAATAAGCACTCATGTGCTTTTTTTCAACTAGTCCCCGTGTGTATGCAGTTTTGTCACTTTTGTCATCCGTTCCCACCGGCACTTAATGGCCTACTATTCCAAAAAGCGGAACGGGTTTTAACGTGTGCTCAAGATGTTCTGCATGCGTTCGCACATGGGACCTCGGTTTATAGTCTCCTCCGAAAGACTCGTAGCATGATAGCCAGCATTTTCTCTCTTCCATACCAACATAAAAATAAATGTCAACACCTAAATCACAGCCATATGACTATAACAGCAAGCATGATTAACATCATCTTGACGATAACACCGATAACAAAAACGATAATGGTAATTGTTGTTCATCTTCTTTTTCATTGAACGCTCGAATCCCAACTATCGTTATCTGTCATATGAACGAAAATGTGTGGCGCTGCCGTTAAGCGCCTGTCAAAGTCAGACCCAGCACATCCCACTTCGGCATGGGAGAGAATTGTTATCTTTTTTTAAAAGTCTTTCCGCGGAGACAAAAAAAAGGCTGGAGAATGGACCCCCCACTAAAAAGACAGAAAATAGACGAGAAGTAAGGAGATGGTGACAGGACAGAAAAGGAGCAAGGCAAAAACAAAGAGAGGGATAGAAAAGGGGAATTCCTAGCACAGAGTTTCCAGAAGGTGGGGATGCTGTTTATACTGACAGGCATTCCCATGGGGATGGGATAGCTCAGTGGTTGGAGCACTCGCTTTCCCCCAGCCAAGTTAAGCAGCGTCGAGCGTGGTTACCAGTTGGATGGGTGACCGTTTGCGCGCCTTGGCTTCAGTACAGTTCCCCCGTTCCCCCCCAGCTGTTAAAAAGGGGCCTGCCTCTTTGGGTCAGGGGAAAGGGAAAGCAGCGAGGGGAAAGGGTGGGCCCGCCCCAAAATGCGGCCAAGAAGTGAGGTCTTGACGCCCCGCTCCCCCACGACCTTTAGGTTTGGGCCCCTTATTTTCCCCTGAGGAGAAAAGTTGAAATTAGAGAGCCAGTTTGAAACCCATATGTATAAAAAGGGCAGGGTTTGTTTTTAACCAGGAGGGGTGTGACCATCACTGTGGTTACTGGGGAGGGATGTAGTGGTTAGAGTGATGCCCCCGTGATCTGCTGACCCGGGTTCGATTCTAGTTCAGAGGATTTTCCTGTGGGGTTAAGTATCTGTCCACAGACAGCAACTTCCAAGCTTGTCACATCTCTCTTTCACAGTTTAGACTATTGTAATTCTCTTTTGGCTGGCCTTCCAGCATCGTCCATCCACTCGCTTCAACGCATACAAAACTCTGCAGCTCGACTGGTCTTAAGAAAGAAACAATCTGAACACATCACTCCTCTTCTGCGATCTCTTCACTGGCTGCCTGTCTCACAGAGACTGAAGTATAAGACCAATACCCTCTGTTTCAAATGTCTTCACAAATCTGCACCCCCTTATCTCTGTAACTGTCTTCACCTGTATACTCCATCCGTTCCGTTCGCTCAGCTGCAGATACTTTGTGCTTTCGAACACCCAGATTCAAACAAATCACTGTTGGCCGTCGCTCTCTTCACTGTTCCTGGTCCATCCACATGGAATGACCTCCCTCTTTCACTTCGCCAAAAGCCTTCACTTGATACCTTGAAATCCTGCCTCAAAAACTCACCTATTTCCTACCTGACACTTTCTCCTCATATCTGTTCCTACTTTTCAACAGCATCCTTCATCTCCCTCATCACCACCTAAGTAAGTGTGTGTGTGTGTGTGTGTGTGATTCAGATTCAGAAGATTGAAATTCAGATTCAGAATATTTTATTGCCATTTACGTCATGTAGACTTATTTGACACAACAAAAACTCCACTCCCTCCCCCTCCCCCCCCCCCCCCCCCCCCCCCCAAAAAAAAAAGTCATTCGGGTGAGACTATAAACCGAGGCCTCCTGTACGAACAAACATCTTGCACACACTAAAACCCTGTTCAGCTTTTCGGAAGAGTAGGATATTGTGTGCCGGTGGGAACGGATGACAAAATTGACAAAACTGCATACACACGAGGACTGGAAGTTTTAAAAAAGAAAAGCACATAGGTGCTTATTCCATTATCTTGGAAGTAAAAGAATAAATAAAAGAAAAAGAAGGTTGGGGGGGGGGGGGGTTCTTATGAGGCTCCAGGTGTCTACCACTTACTGAGGTACCCCTTCAAGGGGAGTTTTCCACCCTGGATAATTTCCTTTATTTATCTGCAGTTTCAATTTCTTTTTCTTTCAAAGAACACTGACAAAGACACTCATATCATGTGCTATCGCTTTTGTTGTTATTGTTGTTTTGGGGTTGTTGTTGTTTTTTGGGGGGAGTTGCTGTTTATTTATGTTAAATTTACATCCAATCCCTGTCTGTATGTGGTTTTGTATACTTTAAAAAAACCAATCCATTCTCATCGGCACAAAATGGCCTCTTCTTCCTAAAGGCAGTACAGGTTGTTGTTTTTTTATTTCGAGGATAATGGAATAAGCGTGTATGTGCTTTTTTTTTTTTTACATTAAGTCCCTGTGTGTATGCAGCTTTGTAAATTTTGTCATCCGTTTCCACCGGCACAGAATTACCTACTCTTCCGAAAAGCGGAACGGGTTTTTTTAACGTGTGCGCAAGATGTTCTGCGTGCGTTCGCACACGGGACCTCGGTATATAGTCTCATCCGAAAGACTTTTTTGGGGGGAAGGGAGTGGAGTCGGCACTGATGTTAACTCCAGAGGAAAAAAACATCCAGTTGAAAAAATCCTCTGAACGGAGATTCGAACCTGGGTCAGCAGATCACGAATACATCACTCTAACCACCAGGCTACCCCGTCCCCTACTTACCAATGGTGAGATTTATAGGTATGCGACTATTTTTTGTCCATCAATTAGGTAGCCGCATTCCGACTTCGGGGATGCTTTAGAGTCTGATTGAGTGTATAGTTAACATCCGTGCCGACTGCAGTCCCCCACAAGTCCCTTGGATGAGAAATGAAATCGATATCCCGCGTGAGATCGCACGGAAAACATCTTGTCTTTTGGGATACGTTAAAACTTTTTCCACCTTTCGAAAGATTAGACTATTTTGTGGGCGATGTTATAACTTCGAACTTCACAACAGTTCAAGTCAAGTCAAGTCAAAATTTTATTTCCAGATGGTACATTGAATAAGCAATGCATTTGCTTTTTTTCATCAAGCCATCTATCTAAGAACAAATAATTTCTTAATGATTATACTAAGATACTACATTATTGCATTGGATGAAAGTAGAGAGGTTGAGTGTTTGTTTGTGTGTGTGTGTGTGTGTGTGTGTGTGTGTGTGTGTGTGTGTGTGTGTGTGTGTGTGTGTGTGTGTGTGTGTGTGTGTGTGTGTGTGTGTAAGTATGTGTGTGTGAGTATGTGTGTGTGTAAGTATGTGTGTGTAAGTATGTGTGTGTAAGCATGTGTGTGTGTTTAAGTATGTGTGTGTGTAA
>CM054165.1:39486843-39534343 GCA_028751875.1 Rapana venosa
AACATATGGACGGCGTTTCCATGGTGACGCAGTGTCCCATCCCCACCTTCTCCTCCTTCACCTACAGGTTTGTCCGTCCGTCTGTCCGTCCGTCTGTCCGTCTGTCTGTGTGTGTGTTTGTCTGTCTGTCTGTCCGTCTGTCTGTGTGTGTGTTTGTCTGTGTGTCTGTCCGTCTGTCTGTCCGTCTGTCTGTGTGTGTGTTTGTCTGTCTGTCTGTCTGTCTGTCCGTCTGTTTATTTTATTTGTTTGTTTATTTTTTTATATCGAGGATTATGGAATAAGCGCTTATGTGTGTTTTTTTTAAAAGTCCAGTCCCCGGTGTGTATGCGGTTTTGTAAATTCTGTCATCTGTTCCCAACTGGCACATGATGGTCTACTCTTTACGAAAAGCGGAACGGGATTTAACGTGTGCGCAAGATGTTCTGCGTGCGTTCGCACACATGGGGTCTCGGTTTATAGTCTCATCCGAAGGACTTTGGGGGAGAGTGGAGTGCAATGTTCTGACCACTAGGCTATCCCGTCCCAATGTGTGTGTGTGCGTTTGTGTGTGTGTGTGTTCACAAATCCGCATACGCACGGGGACTGGATGTAAAAAAGCACATAAGTGCTTATTCCATTATCCTCGATATAAAAGAATAAAATAAATAAATAAATAAACGTTTTCAAACCTCTGATTAGGGAAAGCAAGTCAAAATTGATTTGAAATGAATACGTCACCTTCACTACACTCTCTGAAATGGCATTCATGTTTAAACCCAACCTTTTGGAGGGTGTGTGTGTGTGGGGGGGGGGGGGGATCCAAAATTCATTTTGAAAGTGAGGAATAATTTTCTCCAAGCAATTAAGCCTGCAATGTTTGTGTATGTGCATTTGTACGTGTGTACACATGTTGGCTGCATTTTTATGTCTGTTATTAAATATTTTGGGGGCTTTCAAGAACCATCGTTCCTTATGCATGTGAAAATAGTGTGTAGTATGTTTGTCCGTCGTGTTCGACGATGACCTTCAAAACAGCAGAGGAGGCAGCTGCTGTTTCGGAAATTGGGCAGCAATTTGATTATAGTGGAGATGCCTTGCCCGCAGTACATCCCCACTCTCTCGGCCAAGTGGGCATAAGGACAGTCAGCGTTGGAGATGTTCTCCAAAGGCCAACTAGCCCCCCCAGGGCTGCAGCACATAAGGACTGTGCAAGTCAAGCCTCCTAGTCAGAGAGTCATAGTCGATCACTAAAGACTAAGCTGTAAAGTGGAATTCCATGAGTGGGAAAGAAAGCCACTGGTCATACAGCCTCTCACTTTGCTGTTGCCCCCAGCGTCAATGGTTTAATCAAGAACTGTTGTAAACCCCAGGCGCTGACGGCACAATCTGTCCTTTTCATACTTAAAAGTCTGACTGACAAACCCATTCTTTCCAACAAACCTTTCAAAATCATACATATAAAAAGTGACACACCTTTCCGATCATACAGATGAAAGGTGACACACCTTTCCAATCATACATTATGAAAGGTGACACACCTTTCCAATCATACATATGAAAGGTGACATACCTATCCAATTATACATATGAAAGGTGACATACCTATCCAATCATACATATGAAAGGTGACCAACCTAATCATACATTATTAAAGGTGACACACCTTTCCAATAATACATATGAAAGGTTTAAAAAACCTTCCTAATTATACATACATATGAAAGGTGACACACCTTTCCAATCGTACATATGAAAGGTGACATTCCTTTCCAATCATACATATGAAAGGTGACCAACCTAATCATACATTATGAAAGGTGACACACCTTTCCAATCATACAGATGAAAGGTGACACACCTTTCCAATCATACATATGAAAGGTGACACACCTTTCCAATCATATATATGAAAGGTGACACACCTTTCCAATCATACATATGAAAGGTGACACACCTTTCCAATCATACATATGAAAGGTGACACACCTTTCCAATCATACAGATGAAAGGTGACATTCCTTTCCAATCATACCTATGAAAGGTGACACACCTTTCCAATCATACATATAAAAGGTGACAAACCTTCTCAATAATACATTATGAAAGGTGACAAACCTCAATCATACATTATGAAAGATGACATTCCTTTCCAATCATGCATATGAAAGGTGACACACCTTCCCAATCATACATATGAAAAGTAAATCAGTATGATAACAATACACATCCTTACAAGGCATCTACAAATTAATATAAAAAAATCGACGCTACTTTAATAATAACTACGTATTCACCAAGAAGTCTGGTTTTTCAAAAAGATAACAAAGCGTGAGTTAGAATATCAAAGATAACAAAGCGTGAGTTAGAATATCATTAACTCTTGTATTTTTCAGTGAATCATTGAGAGTGTAAGGGTATTTCTCCCTCAAGCCACCTCTCAATAAGCCATGACAGCAAGGCATTTTTGACCTGTCACCACGGCAAGTCGTAGGGGAGCGAGGCGTCAGAGACCTCACTTCTCTAGGGGCCAGCATATTGAGGGCTGCGGCGCCCATCTCCTCTCCCTCGCTGCTTTACCTTCCCTGACCCTAAAGAGGGCAGGTACCCATTTCTTTACCTCCTTACACCACGGCAAAAATCAGTAACTTCTTGTTTTTTATTGGATGCCAGAGCCATAGCTCCTCTTGCGTGTGACAGACCCTGGCCAGCTATCCTCTTACTGTTGCACTCTTATAAAACTTGTTCTAACTCATCAGCAGCCCTCGCGCGCAGTCGTTCAGAAAGCAGGATCCTGGTTAAAAGATAGGGGTGTGATCCCCTCATAGCAAGCAAAACTTTAAGGACTGGGGACTACTCCTCCTCAATGCTTGGCTGTTTCTGGAACTTAATATTTATTTTTATTTATTTATTTATACCACTTTAAGTCACGGCAGATTTCTCTGCGTGAAATTCGGGCTGCTTTCACCATGGGGGAGAGCGCGTCGCCACAAGAGCAGCGCCACCTTTTTGTGTGTGTGTGTGTGTCTGCAACTGTATTTTGTTTTCTCTATCAGAGTGGCTTTTTTTTCTACAGAATTTTGCCAGGGACAACTCTCTTGTTGCCGTGGGTTCTTTTACGTGCGCTGAATAAGTTTGTGTAACACACGAGACCCCGGTTTATCGTTTCATCTGAAAGACTAGCGCCCAGACCACCACTCATGGTCTGATGGATGGGGGAGGAAAAGTTCCTGGCCCAAAAGATAGGGAGGATGAGATAACGTATAGTACCTAACCAAGCACCAACTTCTTCACAGGTTTTTCCTTGGGGGGGGGGGGGTGCAAACTTTGAGACTGTTGCTCAAAATATTTGACCAATGCTGAAGGCATCATCTTGTACCCGATAGATTCCGGGATACAATATGAGAGGAAACAAAAGTTATAGCAAAGACAGCAGAATTTCCCTTTGCAAATCGTCTTTGGTTTCTTTCTTAATGGTTATCCTTCCTTCTGGGGACGGAATAGCTCAGTGGTCGGAGCACTCGCTTTCCCCCAGCCAAGTTAAGCAGCGTCGAGCGTGGTTACCAGTTGGATGAGTGACCATTTGCGCGCCTTGGCTTCAGTACAGTTCCCCCAGTTCACCCAGCTGTAAATGGGTACCTGCCTCTTTAGGGTCAGGGAAGGTAAAGCAGCGAGGGAGAGGAGATGGGCACCGCCCTCAATATGCTGGCCCTAGAGAAGTGAGGTCTCTGACGCCTCGCTCCCCTACGACCTTATAGGTTATGGGACTCCTTTACCTTCCTTTACCTTTTTCCTTCTGGGGTTGGTCACTCCTGTTGTTGGGGTCTTAATTTAACTTCAGTGCTGGTAACGCATGTTCCGTTTTTATATTTTATTACTAGGTTATCGGTACTAGGTCAAACATCCATTGTAAGGTTGTTGTAAGCCGTTTTCACAAGTATCCGCTTTTCACAAGTTGTAATCGTTTTCCTTTCAAAATAACCAGTTAACATACTTTTTTTCCGGGATTCATCTGGAATTTCTTGAAAATCTTCTATGTAATCCTTTTGATTGTGTCGCATAACAAAGTAGATTACATAATTTCATGGTTTGTATTTACCTTTCTGCAAGACCATTTGGATTTTTTAAAAAGTGCTCAGGCAGGCCAATCAGTGCCATGGTATCACAGGGTTTTCTTGTTCATTGTCATTATCCATTTTGTATAGGATAATTTTGTGTATCACATCAATGTCCAATTCATTGAATGAGCCAGTACAGAACGTTTACCTTATCTTCTGCCTGAGAAATTCATACAGGATCAGGTTCATTTTGTTTTGTAGGGAAGGACCTGTTTATTGCATTACACGGATAAAGTTTTTTTTTTAATATGTATAATGAATAATTCCCTGATATAGTATGGTCACTTTTTCTCAGTTCCTTTATTAGGGGTGTTTATTTGATCAGTTACAAAGTAGTTTGAGGGTGTTTAGCTATTGTTGTTTTAAAAACCATGAAGAAAATATGGATTTGTGACTGATGTTAAATTTCAAAGAGTCTGTAGCAAAAGAAATATTATCATCTTTTCTTTGCAAAAATAAATGAAATATCTGAACATGGAAATATTTAAATACGTAATCCATTGCAGAAATAAGCAAACACATAAATATGGAATAACTTAATCAATAGATTTGGGGGGAACTTTTTAGATATTTGATTTTAAGAAAGAAAATAAGTATTTGAAAATATAGAACCTATACAATATAATACAATTTTGAAAAATAAAATAAAATCAACTTTTCAACATCGAAATTAGTTAAACCTTTTTAAACGTCAACAGGAAGTCAGCTTTGAATTTAGGCTTGCAGCAATACTTTACACAAAACGCATAAATCAAATCATCAGACATGCACTGCACACTTCCACACACAATACTCTACCCCCCTACAAAACTAAGACATCTGCTTTCCTACACAGGTTCCTGGCAGAGGACCTCGGAACCCACTTCTACCACTCCCACTCCGGCATGTACAGAGGAGACGGCATCTACGGACCGCTGGTCATTCGTCAGTCTGGCTCACGTGACCCCCAGCGCGCGCTCTATGACCTTGACCTTCCAGAGCACGTGATTACGCTGAGTGACTGGACGCACGTGCCGATTGTGGAGTTGTACGCGCAATTCTTCCACGGAAAGGGCTCACCAGCCCCAGCAAACATTCTTATTAATGGTGAGGACGGTTTGTCGTCTGCAGTAAACGCTATCGTTAGTGGTAATGCTGGTTTATCATCTGCGACAAACATTGTCATTATTTAATGGTAAGGACGGTTTACTGTCTGCAACAAACATTCTTATTAATGGTAAGGACGGTTTACTATCTGCAATAAACATCATCGTCAGTGGTAATGCCGACAGCCGGTTTATCAACTGCAACAAACATTCTCATTATTTAATGATAAGGACGGTTTACAAACTGCAACAATCATTATCATTATTTAATGGTAAGGACAGTTTACTGTGTGCAACAAACATTCTCATTATGTAATGATAAGGACGGTTTACTAACTGCAATAAACATTATCGTTAGTGGTAATGCTGGTTTATCACCTGCAATAAACATTGTCATTAACGATAAGGACGGTTTACTGTCTGCAACAAACATTCTCATTATAGGACGGTTTACTGTCTGCAACAAACATTCTCATTATAGGACGGTTTACTGTCTGCAACAAACATTCTCATTATAGGACGGTTTACTGTCTGCGACAAACATTCTCATTATAGGACGGTTTACTGTCTGCAACAAACATTCTCATTATAGGACGGTTTACTGTCTGCAACAAACATTCTCATTATAGGACGGTTTACTGTCTGCGACAAACATTCTCATTATAGGACGGTTTACTGTCTGCAACAAACATTCTCATTATAGGACGGTTTACTGTCTGCAACAAACATTCTCATTATAGGACGGTTTACTGTCTGCGACAAACATTCTCATTATTTAATGGTAAGGACGGTTTACTGTCTGCGTAAACATTCTCATTATTTAAAGAAAAGGACGGTTTACTAACTTCAACAAACATTCTCATTATCTATTGATAAGGACGGTTTACTGTGTGCAACAAACATTCTCATTATTTAATGGTAAGGACGGTTTACTAACTGTGACAAACATTCTCATTATTTAATGGTAAGGACGGTTTACTGTCTGCGTAAACATTCTCATTATTTAATGATAAGGACGGTTTACAAACTGCAACAATCATTATCATTATTTAATGGTAAGGACAGTTTACTGTGTGCAACAAACATTCTCATTATGTAATGATAAGGACGGTTTACTGTCTGCAACAAACATTCTTATTAATGGTGAGGACGGTTTACTATCTGCAGTAAACACTATCGTTAGTGGTAATGCAGACAGCAGGTTTATCATCTGCAACAAACATTCTCATTAGTTAATGATAAGGACGGTTTACTGTCTGTGACAAACATTCTCGTTATTTAATGGTAAGGGCAGTTTACCATTTGCTGCAACAATCATTCTTATTAATGGTAATAACAATTCACATGATTAATGGTAAGGACAGTCTACCTTCTGCTGCAACAAACATTCTCATTATTTAATGGTAAGGACGGTTTACTGTCTGCAACAACCATTCTCATCATTTTAATGGTAAGGACAGTTTACTAACTGCAACAAACATTATCATTATTTAATGATAAGGAGAGTTTACTGTGTGCAACAACCATTCTCATTATTTGATGGTAAAGACAGTTTCCCATTTGCTGCAACAAACATTCTCATTATTTAATGGTAAGGACGGTTTACTTTTTGCAACAAACATTCTCATTATTTTAATGGTAAAGACGGTTTACTAACTGCAACAAACATTCTCATTATTTAATTATAAGGACGGTTTACTGTCTGCAACAAACATTCTCATTATTTAATGATAAGAACAGTTAACCGTTTGCTGCAACAATCATTCTCACTAATGGTAATGGCTGTTCACATTATCAATGTAAGGGCAGTCTACCTTCTGCTGCATTAAAAATTATCATTATTTAATGGTAAGGACAGTTTACCGTTTGCTGCAACAAACATTCTTATTAATGGTAAAAGGGTGGTTTACTATCTGTTGCAACATTCTCATTAATGTTAGGGATGGTCTTTTTTCTGCAACAAACATTTTTATAAATAATAAGGACGGTCTACTAACTGCAACAAACAGTCTTATTAATGGTAAGAGGTTTTTTTACATTTTGGTGCAACAAACATTCTTTAATGGTAAGAAAGGTTTACTATCTGTAACAAACATTCTCATTAATGGTAAGAAGAGTTTAGCATATGTAGCAAACGTTCTCATTACTTAATGGTGATGATAGTTTACCATTTGCTGCAACAATCATTCTCCTTGATGGCAAGGACAGTTTACTATCTGCTGCAAATCTGAACGTACAAAAATACAGTCAAAATCAGTTATCAAAATCCAACTTTTTAGTCCATGATAATCAATAAAAGCCCTGAACCATTGTTTACAAAAAAAACCACAATTGACTTTCAAGGTTAACTACTACTACTACAACTACTACTACTACTACTACTACTACTACTACTACTACTACTACTACGGCTTCTTCTTCTCCTCCTCCTCCTCCTCCTCCCCTCCTCCTCCTCCTCCTCTTTCTTCTTCTTTTTTTTTTTCTTCTTCTTCTTCTTTTTCTTTTTCTTCTTCTTCTTTGTAATTCTTCTTCGTTTTATGTTATTCTTCTCCTCCTCCTCCTCCCCCTCCCCTTCCTTCTTTTCCTCCTCCTCCTCCTCCTCCTCCTCCTCCTTCTTCTTCTTCGTAATTCTTCTTATTATTTTTCTTCTTCTTCTTCTTCTTTGTAATTCTTCTTCTTTGCAATTCTTCTTCCTCGCAATTCTTCTTTGCAATTCTTTGCAATTCTTCTTCTTCTCCTCCTTCTCCTTCTTCTTCTTCTTCTTCTTCAGAATTCTTCGTCGTCGTCGTCTTCGCCTTCTCCACCTCCTCCTCCTTCTCCTCTTCCTCCTCCTTCTTCTTCTTCCTCTTCTTCAGAATTCCTTAGAATTCTTCTTCTTCTTTTTCTTTGCAGTTCTTCTTGTCCTCCTCCTCCTCCTTCTTTATCCTCCTCCTCCTCCTCCTCCTTCTTCTTCTTTACAAGACAACACACATACAAAGGAAGAAAGGGCGGGGAAAAAAGCAACCAATAGAAAGTCTTCACAAACAATTCACAAAGACAATAATTCTGTTTTGTTTTTTTCCTCTCTCTCTCTCTCTCTCTCTCTCTCTCTCTGACCCCAACCAGGTCGGGGTGCGTACCCCAGTCTTGGCGCAGTCACCACCCACCATCATCACCTGAACCACTCGTCCGTCACGCCTCTGGCTCGCTTTGACGTCAGGGATAACGTGCGTTACCGGTTTCGCGTCTTCAACGCTGGGGCCTTACGCTGCCCCCTGGTGTTTTCCGTGGATCACCACCCCTTGCTCCTGATAGCGTCTGACGGCCGGCCTCTCAAGCCCGTGTCTATGGCTTCCATCACAATTTTTAGGTGAGAATGAAGGTAGTGGCAGGTTGGTTAAGACGTTTGCCTGCCAACAAGTAAACCGTGAGGTTCTGGGTTCGGTTCCCAGCCTCCTCGCCCTTTCTTCCCAGTTTGATTTTTTTTTTAAAATCGAACTGAATGTCAAAGTCCTTCAGATGAGACTAGAAACCGAGGCCCCGTGTGCGAATGCATGCAGAACATCTTGCGCACAATTTAAATCCTGTTCCGCTGTTCGAAAGAAGTAGGCCATTGTGTGCCGGTGGGAACAGATGACAAAAATTTTTTAAAAACCGCATACACACGCATAAAAAAGTCATCTGAGCGCTTTGATTTGTTGCTTTACAAGATTCAGCGCTATATAAATTCCATACATTAGAATTGCGGAGAAAAATGGAATAGGATTGGTTTATGGGTCTTGTTGTTGTTGTTGTTCTTCTTCTTCTTCTTCTTCTTCTTCTTCTTCTGCAGAGGAGGAGGAGAAGAAGAAGAATTGCGAAGAAAAGAAGAATTCTGAAGAAGAAGAATTGCGAAGGAGAAGGAGAAGAAGAAGAAGAATTGCGAAGAAGAAGAATTGCGAAGAAGAAGAATTCTGAAGAAGAAGAATTGCGAAGGAGAAGGAGAAGAAGAAGAATTGTGAAGGAGAAGAAGAAGAAAAAGAAGAAGAAGAAGAAGAAGAAGAAGAAGAAGAAGAAGAAGAAGAAGAAGAAGAAGTAGAAGAAGAAGAAGAACAAGAAGAAGAAGAAGAAGAAGAAGAAGAAGAAGAAGAAGAAGAAGAAGAAGAACAACAACAACAACAACAACAAGAAAGTAAAGAAGAAAAACGTGTGGGACAAGAAGAATGCAAAGATTATGATTTTTACGAATGTGTGCGTGTGTGCGGCGCGCGCGCACACGCGTAGGTATGTGCGCGCACGGACACCTGCATGCTTGCGTACGCGCGAGCGTGTACGCGCGCGTCTGCAAAATCTTCTCTATCTCCCTCGCCACTGCACTAGTTACTCACTCTACTTTTCCCTAACGGGACGGGATAGGTCAGTGGTCAGAGCACTCGCTTCCCCCCAGCTAAGGTTAAGCAGCATCGAGCGTGGTTACCACTTGGATGGGTGACGACCGTTTGCCGCGCCTTGGCTTCAGTACAGTTCCCCCAGTTCACCCAGCTGTATATGGGTACCTGCCCTCTTTAGGTCAGGGAAGGTAAAGCAGCAAGGGAGAGTAGATGGGCGCCGCCCTCAATATGCTGACCCCTAGAGAAGTTGAGGTATCTGACGCCTCGCTCCCCTACGACCTTATAGGTACTGGTTATGGGACACCTTTAACTTTACTTTTCTCTAACAGAATAAAAACAGGACAACTTAGACTATCAAACCTTTGACTCATCATAACATTTTGACTTGCCATTCCTTTCCTACTTTGTGAATGCTCTTTCTTTTATTTATACCCATAATGTGTGATATTCATTGCGTAATGAATGATTTGTGCTGTGAGCATTTTCACACGCCCACATCTGCAAGTTGTGTAGTTTTTTGGGGGTTAAATTCCATGTATCCCTTAGGGAGTGGTTGGGGTGAGTGGGTGGGTGGGGTAGGGGGCGGGTTATTGATCATCTTGAATCTTGATTAAGATTTTATTGATCAGTTGAAACAACTATTAATCACATCTTTTTCTTTCTTCTTTTTTTGCAAAATCCTACCCACTAGCGGAGAGAGATACGACTTTGTGCTGGAGACGAAAAAGGAACTGGCAGGAGTTCACTGGATACGCGTCAGAGGGTTAGATTTGTGCGAAAGGTTGGACATCCAGCAGTTCGCCATCTTGAACTACCAGGATGGTCACGTGACTGATGACGTCAGCCGGTACCCGGATGAAAGTACCAGTTACCAGGCTGCTGTACCTACTGAGGGCCTTGTAAGGATTTTTTCCTTTTTGTGTGTGGGTGTCACAGAAACTTTTATTTGTGTGTGATTATTTTCTCGCTGTCTGTCTTGTTTTTCTTGTTATTGTGTCTGTGTGTTCGTAATAGGGAGCAGAATACAAGGCAAAAAGAAAATAAGAGGTTTTTTTCTTTTTTTTTGTTCGTCTTCTTTGTCATTGTCGTCGTCAACTTCTTGTTGTTGTTGATGTTGTTGTAGTTGTAGATATTGTTGTAGTTGTAGAGTCAGTTGTTGTTCTTGAAGAAGCAAGTGTTGTTGTTGTTGTTGTTGTTCTTCTTCTTCTTCTTCTTCTTCTTCTTCTTCTTTTTCTTCTTCTTCTTTTCTTGTTGTTGTTGTTGTTCTTCTTCTATGATGACGATAATGATGATTGCCATTATTATTATTATTATTATTATTATTATTATTATTATTATTATTATTATTATTATTATTATTTTTATTATCATCATCATCATGTTCACCACTACCACTACCACCACCACATCCACCATCACTACCACTACCACCACCACCATCACAACCACCATCACCATCACAACCACCACCATCACCATGGACCACTCCCCATCCACCCCCCACCCCCCACTTCCACCACAACCACCACCATCACAACCACCACCATTCACTACTCCACCACCTCACTACACCACACAACCCATCATCACTATCACACACAACCCACCAACCACCATACCATCCACTATCACCATCCACACACCACACCACACATCCCCACCCACACAACCCCCACACCCCCACCCTACCCACCAACCACCACTCACAACACACCACATCAACACCACCACACTATCACCACCCACCACCACCACCCCACTATCCACCATCACAACAACCACCATACACCACCACTACCACCACTACCACCATCACAACCACCACCATCACCACCACCCCCACTACCACCATCCACACACCCCACTACTACTATCACCACCACCATCACCACCATCACCACCCACCATCATCACCACCCATCACCACCACCACCAACCACCATCACACACCACCACCTACACCACCACTACCACCATCACAACCCACCACCATCACCACCACCACTACCACCATCAAACACCTCCACTACTACTATCACCACCATCACCACCATCACCACCACCACCACCATCATCATCACCACCACCATCACAACCACTACCACCATCACCACCACCACCACCATCATCACCACCACCACCATCACCACCACCACTACCACCATCACACCTCCACTACTACTATCACCACCATCACCACCACCATCACCACCACCATCATCACCACACATCACCACACCACCACACCACCACCATACACCACCACCACTCACCCAACCACTACCATCATCACAACCACCACCATCCACCACCACCACTACCACCATCACACCATCCACTACACTATCACCACCATCACCACCATCACCACCACCACCACACCACATCATCACCACCACCATCACAACCACTACCACCATCACCACCACCACACCATCATCACCCACCACCATCACCACTACCACTACCATCATCACAACCACCACCATCACCACCATCACACACCACCATACCACCATCACCACCACCATCACCACCTCTACCACCATCACACCACCACCATCACCATCACCACCACACCACCATCACAACCACTACCACCATTCACCATACCCACATCCATCACACTACCACCATCATCACTACCACTACCATCATCACAACCACCACCATCACACCATCACCACCACCATACCACATCAACCACCATCACCACTCTACCACATCACCACCACCATCACCATCACCACCATCACCACACCACCACCACCATCACCACCATCATAACCACCACCATCACAACCACTACCACCATCACCACTACACCATCACAACCACTACCACCATACACTACCACTACCACATCACAACCACCACCATCATCACAACACCACCTCACCACCATCACACCACCACTACCACCATCACCACCACCATCACCACCTCTACCACTATCACCACCACCATCACCAATCACCACCATCACCACCACCATCACCACCATCATAACCACCATCACCGCCATTCTCACCACCACCACCACTCATTCAATTACTGCCTTTATTTATCACCCCCTCTTTCATAGCACTCGCTTTCCCCTAGCAAAAGGTTAAGCAGCGTCGAGCGTGGTTACCACTTGGATGGGTGACCGTTTGCGCGCGCCTTGGTTTCAGTACAGTTCCCCCCAGTTCACCCAGCTGTAAATGCGTACCTGCCCTCTTTTAGGGGTCAGGAAAGGTAAAAGCAGCGAGGGAAGAGGAGATGGGCGCCACACGCCCTCAATATCCTGACCTCCCCCCCTAGAGAAGAAACTAAGGTCTCTGACGCCTCGTTCCTTTACGATCTTACATTTCATGGGGGACGCCTTTTACCTGTTCACCCTCCAGCACTTCAACCGTTGGTTCCTGGACAAAAAAGCTACCGACCCTGACGAGCATGCGCAGATCATGAACATGACGTCACTTCTCCCGGATGACGCCAGCCTACGGGAGAAAGCCGACCGTCAGATCCTGTTGGAGTTTGCCTACCGGTTGAGGATGAACACCCACTACATGGATCCTGATTTCTACCCGGCTCGCGGAAAGGGGTACAAGACGGTGACGTCCCCCATGATCAACAACATCAGCAACCTCCTGCCGCCAGCGCCGCTGCTGACGCAGCCTCATGACGTCTCGCCCGTGAGTACAGTAGGGAGTTTTTAGAGTTGTGGAGTGGAGAGGAGTAGGAGTAGAGTAGAGTGGAAGAGAGGAGAGGAGAGTAGAGTGGAGTAGAGTAGAGTAGATGAGAGGAGAGGAGAGGAGTGTGGAGTGGAGAGGAAGTAGGAGTAGAGTAGAGTGGAGTAGAGTAGAGTAGAGTGGAGAGGAGAGGAGGGTGGAGTGTAGAGGAGAGGAGTAGGAGTAGAGTAGAGTAGAGGGGAAGAGAGGAGAGAAGAGTAGAGTAGAGTGGAGGAGAGGAGAGGAGAGGAAAGTGGAGTAGAGTAGAGTGGAAGAGAGGAGAGGAGAGTAGAGTGGAGTAGAGTAGAGTGGAGGAGAGGAGAGGAGAGTGGAGTAGAGTAGAGTAGATGAGAGGAGAGGAGAGGAGTGGAAAAAAGTGGAGAAGAGAGGAGAGTGGAGTGGAGAGGAAGTAGGAGTAGGAGTAGACTAGAGTGGAAGAGAGGAGAGGAGAGTGGAGAAGAGAGGAGTGTGGAGTGGAGAGGAAGTAGGAGTAGGAGTGGGAGTAGAGTAGAGTGGAAGAGAGTGGAGAAGAGAGGAGAATGAAGTGGCGTAGAGTTTGTTGTTTTTTTGGGGGGTTGGGTGTTTTAGTTTAGTAGAGTAGAGTGGAATAGAGTGGAGGAGAGGAGAGTGGAGTGGAGAGGAAGTAGGAGTAGGAGTGGAGTAGAGTGGAAGAGAGTAGAGAAGAGAGGAGAGTGGAGTAGAGTAGAGTGGAGGAGAGGAGAGGAATGGAGAAGAGAGGAGTGGAGTGGAGAGGAAGTAGGAGTAGGAGTAGACTAGAGTGGAAGAGAGGAGAGGAGAGTAGAGTGGAGTAGAGTAGAGTAGATGGGGAAAGGGGAGAGGGAGAAAGGGGAGTGGAGAGAGAGGGAGTGGAAGTGGAGAGGGGGAGTGAGAAGAGAGATGAGTAGAGTGGAGGAGGAGTGGAGAAGAGAGGAGTGGATGTGGAGAGGAAGTAGGAGTAGGAGTAGACTAGAGTGGAAGAGAGGAGAGGAGAGTGGAAGAGAGGAGAGTGAGAGGAGAGTGGAGTAGAGTAGAGTGGAGGAGAGGAGAGGAGGGTGGAGAAGAGAGGAGTGTGGAGTGGAGAGGAAGTAGGAGTAGGAGTAGGAGTGGAGTAGAGTGGAAGAGAGTGGGAGAAGAGAGGAGAGTGGAGTAGAGAGAGGAAGTAGGAGTAGGAGTAGACTAGAGTGGAAGAGAGGAGAGGAGAGTGGAAGAGAGGAGAGGAGAGAGGAGAGGAGAGGAGAGTGGAGTAGAGTAGAGTAGAGTGGAAGAGAGGAGAGGAGAGGAGAGTGAGTAGAGTAGAGGAGAGGAGAGGAGAGTGGAGTGGAGAATTTGAGGAGTGGAGTGGAGAGGAGTAGGAGTAGGAGTAGAGTAGAGTCGAAGAGAGGAGAGAGAGTAGAATGGAGTAGAGTAGAGGAGAGTGGAGTGGAGAGGAAATAGAAGTAGGAGTAGAGTAGAGTGGAAGAGAGGAGAGGTGAGGGGAGGAGAGTGGAGAGTGGAGTGGAGAGGAGTAGGAGTATGGTAGAGTGGAGAGAGGAGAGGAGAGGGGAGTGGAGAATAGAGGAGAGTGGGTGGAGAGGAAGTAGGAGTAGGATAGAGGGGAAGAGAGAGAGAGGGGAGGAGAGGAGAGGTGAGGAGAGGAGAGTGGAGTGAGTAGAGTAGAGGAGAGGAGAGGAGAGAGAGTGAGTAGAGTAGAGTAGAGTAGAGGGGGAGGAGAGGAGGAGTGGAGTAGAGTAGAGTGGAGGAGAGGAGAGTGGGTGGGAGGAGTAGGAGTAAAAGTAGAGGAGAGTGGAGAAGAGAGGAGAGGAAAGTAGAGCGAGTGGAGAAGAGGGAGAGGAGTGGAGAGGGTATGGAGTAGAGGAGAGTGGAATGAGAGTTGGAGAAGAGTGGAGTGTGGAGTGTAGGGAGTAGGAGTAGAGTAGAGTAGAGTGGAAAGAGAGTGGAGAAGAGAGGAGAGTGGAGTAGAGAGAAGTAGGAGTAGGAGAGAAGAGTGGAGTGGGTAGAGTTTTTGTTTTGGGGTTTTTTGGGGGGTGTTTTATTTTTAGTAGAGTAGAGTGGAATAGAGTGAGGGAGGAGAGTGAGTGGAGTGGAGAGGAAGTAGGAGTAGGAGTAATGTAGAGTGGAAGAGAGAGAGGAGAGGGGAGGAGAGTGGAGGATGAGGAGAGTGGAGAAGAGAGGAGTGGTGTGAGTGGAGAGGAGTAGGAGTAGGAGTAAGAGTGATAGAGTGGAAGAGAGTGGTAGAGAGGAGAGTGGAGTAGAGAGGAAGTAGGAGTAGGAGAGAAGAGTGGAGTGGGGTAGAGTTTTTTTGTTTTTGAGGGTTTTTTGGTGTTTTATTTTTAGTAGGTAGGTGGATAGAGTGGAGGAGAGGAGAGTGGAGTGGAGTGGAGAGGAAGTTGAGTAGGAGTATAGTGAGTGGAAAAGAGGAGAGGAGAGGGGAGGAGAGTGGAGGAGAGAGAGTGAGAGTGGAGAAGAGACGGAGTGGAGTGGATAGGAGTAGGAGTAGGAGTATGGTAGAGTGGAAGAGAGGAGAGTGTAGTAGAGTAGAGGGAGGAGAGGAGTGGGCAGAAAAGTGGAGAAGAGAGGAGTGGAGTGGAGAGGAAGTAGGTAGTGGAGTTAGACTAGAGTGGAAGAGAGGAGAGGAGAGTAGAGTGGAGAATTGAGGAGAGGAGTGGAGGGAGTAGCAGTAGAGTAGAGTGGAGGAGAGGAGAGGAGAGTAGAATGGAGTAGACTAGAGGAGAGTGGAGTGGAGAGGAAGTAGGAGTAGAGTAGAGTGGGGAGAGGAGGAGAGTAGAGTAGAGTAGAGTGGACAAGAGGGAGTGTGGAGTGGTAGAGGAGTGGAGTAGGTAGAGTAGAGTGGAAGAGAGTGGAGAAGAGAGGAGTGGGAGTGTAGAGGAGTAGTAGGAGTAGAGTAGTAGATAGAGTGGAAGAGGTGGAGAAGAGAGGAGAGTGGAGTGGAGAGGATTTAAGAGTTAGGGAGAAGAGTTGAGTGGTGTAGAGTTTTGTTTTGGTGGGCTTTTTTGGGTTTTTTTTATTTTTAGGTAGAGTGAGTGGGGAGAGTGGAGTGGAGTGGAGAAGGAGTAGGAGTAGAGTAATGGAAGAAGGAGAGGGAGTGGAGAGAGGAGAGGAGATGAGAAGAGAGGAGAGTGGAGTGGAGAGGAAGTAGGAGTAGAGTAGACTAGAGTGAGGAGTGAGAGGAGAGTGGAGAGGGAGAGGAGAGTGGAAGAGAGGAGAGGAGAGGAGAGGGTTGAGTGGGACCTGGGGAGGGGAGGAGGTGGGGAAGGAGATGGGAGGAGAGCTAGGAGGAGATGGAGGGAGGGGAGGGAGGTGAGTGGAGGAGAGGATGGGAGGAGAGTGGAGGAGGAGAGTAGGTGGAGATGAGAGGAGTGGAGTGTAGAGGAGTAGGAGTTAGGAGTGGTAAGTAGAGTGGAGAGAGTGGAGAGAGTGGAGAGTGGAGGAGGGAGAGGAGCGTGATGTGGAGTAGGAAGTAGGATAGAGTAGAGTGAGAGAGGAGAGGAGGGGGAGGAGAGTGGAGGAGAGAGAGGAGAGTGGAGCGGGTATGGCATGGCTGAGGTCTAGGTCAAGTAGATTAGGTGGAGAGCTGGGAAGAGAGGGTGGAGGTGCATGGGCGACTGGAGAGCAGTGGATTGGAGTGGAGAGGATAGTAGACGTACGGGTAAAGTGTAGAGTAGTTTTTTGTTTGTTTTTATTTTTGTTTTTTTAGTAGAGTAGAGTAGAGTGGAGTGTGAGGATGAGGGGAGGGAGAGAGTAGAGAGTGGAAGAGGAAAGAAGAAAGAGGGAGAGGTGGTAATACTGATAAGTGGTTATCTGTTGATGTTTCAGTTGTCCTAGTTCTAGAATCAGTTTTTACGAGTAGAGCTAGAGTAGCGAGTGATTGTGAGTGGATAGAGTGCAGAGGTTAGTTAACTAATAGGAGATAGATAGGAGAAGTAGATAGAGTAGATAGTAGAGTGACAATTAGAGAGTAGGTGAAAATTAGCAGTAGAGGATAGAGGACTAGAGTAGAGTAGTTGATAAGTAGAGTAGAGAGAGTGGAGGAGTAAGTGATATAGAGCTGTAGACCTGATTAGGTGGAAGTGGATGAAGTAGTACGAGTAGATGAGTAATGAGAGATAGGTAACTTAGAGTGGAGTGGAGATTAGACAGTTGTTATAGAGTAGTAGTAGGAAGTAAGTGAGTAAGCACTACACCACCACCACCACCACACACCACCAACACCAACCTATCATGACTAGCAACCACTCTACCAACAATACTGCAAACCTCCCAAACCCTCCCCCCACAACCAATCTCTAGCACTCACATCACTCCCCCACCCACCCAACACACAGATTCCCACACCCACCAATCACCTACACCATACCCAACATCCACTCTCTCCGTCTCCCGTCTCGCATCGTCTCCTTCCTACTCTCTCACTAGCACTCCCTCTCCACCTCTCACTCAATCTCTCCGTAACCAGTACTTTTGATATTTACTCAGTACAGTAATTTATTTAGTTCGTATCTCAAGCTGTTCTTAGTTAATTGGTGCTCGCGCTCATCAGTATACTATCTGTAGAGTAAAGAGTTTAGTGTTTGGCTGTACGATATGAAGAACAATGCTGTGGTTTCTATGTCATTTAATTGTGTCGCGCTGCGACGCTTCACTGCTGTATGAGCTTATCAGCTTAACGGCAATATAATTTCGTTATCGTTATCTCTCTCTCTCTCTCTCTCTCTCTCTCTCTCTCTCTCTCTCTCTCTCTCTCTCTCTCTCTCTCTCTCTCTCTCTCTCTCTTAATAACTTTGGTTGTTGTTGTTTTTCTTGGTTTTGTTGTTGTTTGTTTTTCTCTTTTTTTCTTTTGTTTGTTTGTTGTTGGTTGTTGTTTTTTGGGGGGGGGGTTTCCTTTTTTTTTTGGGAGGGGGTGTTTTTAAGGTTTTCTTTTATTTATTTGTTTGCTTTTTGTTGTTTTTGTTGGTTTTTTGTTTTTTTTAAAGGGGTTATTTCCCTTTGTTTCTACTGTGCGAGAGTGTAAGTATTGGGTTATTATTAAGATGTATCCCTACGGGCGGAGACTGGATGTTAAAAAAGCACATGAGTGTTTATTCATTATCCTCGAAATAAAAGAATTTGTCATTGTCATTGTCTCTCTCTCTCCCGCTCTCTCTCTCTCCCTCTCTCTCTCTTTCTCTCTCTCTCTCCCTCTCTCTCTCTCTCCCTCTCTCCTCTCTCTCTCCCCTAAATCACTGCCTGTCTAGATATATATTCCATGCCATCAATAAGAGAAAAAGCTTGTTGTATTAAGATATTTACATCACAAACGAAGATACGGTTATCGTTTTGTTATGATTTTGAGAAACTATATGTATATTGATTTGTTTCCAGACTTAAGGAAGGTACACTTAGATCAAAATAGTGAATTGTGTTTGATGCATATGTATTTTTATGCATTTGTGCGTTGTCTTCACTATTTCTTTCACTGAAAGTGAGCTTGGTATTGTGTATGTTATCCGGGTTTTTGCCCACTCTGTGGAATTGTCAATTTCTCCTACGCCAACCATGTATTATGGCCTAAGGCCGAGATACATTAAATTTCTGAGTTCTGAGTTGTCTCTCTCTCTCTCTCTGTATTTCTCCTCTCTCTCTCTCTCTCTCCCCCTCTCTCTCTCTCTTCCACTCCCTTTCCCCCCTCTCTCTCTCCCTCTCTCTCTCTCTTCCATCTCCCTTCTCCCCTCTCTCTCTCTCTCACTCTCCCCCCTCTCTCTCTCCCTCTCCCCCCTCTCTCTCTCTCCCCCCTCTCTCCCCCCTCTCTCTCTCCCTCTCCCCCCTCTCTCTCTCCCTCTCTCTCTCTCTCCCCCTCTCTTCTCCCCCCCCCTCTCTCTCTCTCCCCCCCTCTGTCTCTCTGTCTCAATCTGTGTCTCTGTCTCTCTGTCACCCTAACAGGAGCTGATGTGTAACGGCGAAAGCATGAAGGAACATCACTGCAACACTAAATTCTGCGAGTGCATCCACCGCGTGAGTGCCAACGAGGGGGAAGTGGTGGAGTTTGTGATCTACAACAGCAACAAGCAGTACGGGTACACCCACCCGTTCCACCTTCACGGGTACGGGTTCCGGGTGGTCGCTGTAGAGAGGGTGAGTGGAGAGGAGCGAATATGATGGAACTTTCTATGTTTGTTTGTCCGTCGTGTTCCAACGATTGACCTCCAGAACAGCAGAGGAGGCAGCTGCTGTTTCGGAAACTGGGCAGAAGTTTAATAATAATAATATATAATAACGTATATAATAACGTATATAATATATTATAATAATAACAACAACAACAACAACAATAATAATAATAAATAATAATAATAATAATAATATATGGAATTTATATAGCGTTGAATCTTGTAAAAAAAAACAACAACCAAATCGAAGCGCTTGCACGCAAATCATTTACACGCATGCAACTCTCCTTAAACGTAATGAACAACATATTTCAAATCCATGCGCGCGAACGCACGTACGTACGCACACACACAAACACACACACACACACACACACACACACACACACACACACACACACACACACACACACACACACACACTCGCAAACACACTTAGGAGGTGAAGGATGCTGTTGAAAATTAGGGACAGATATGTGGGGGAAAGTCTCAGGTAGAAAAGAAGTGTGTTTTTGAGGCTGGATTTGAAGGAATCAAGTGAAGGCTTTTGACGAAGTGAAAGAGGGAGGTCATTCCAGGTGGATGGACCAGAAATAGAGAAAGAGCGACGGCCAGCAGTGATTTGTTTGAATCTGGGTGTTCGAAAGCACAAAGTATCTGCGGCTGAACGAAGGGAACGGGATGGAGTATACAGGTGAAGACAGTTACAGAGATAAGAGGGTGCAGGTTTGTGGAGACATTTGAAACAGAGGGTATTGATTAATTGATTGGTATTTGATTATAGTGGAGGCGCCTTGCCCTTGGCATACCCCCACTCTCTCGGCCAAGTGGGCATAAGGACAGTCAGCGTTGGAGATGTTCTCCAAAGGCCAACCACACCCCAGGGCTGCAGCACATAAGGACTGTGCGAGTCAAGCTTCCTAGTCAGAGAGTCATAGCTGATCAATAAAGACTAAGCTATGAAGTGGAATTATATGAGTGGGAAAGAAAGCCACTGGTCATACAGCCTCTCGCTTTGCTGTTGTTGCCCCCAGCGTCAATGGTTTAATCAAGGACTGTGATAAAGCCCAGGCGCTGAAGGCAAAAAAAAGAGAAAATAATATTATAACAATACCTAAAGTGCATGTATTGATATTAGTCTCAAAATCTACATAAACTTACAATACTGCCTTACCACAGTTGGGACGGGATAGCTCAGTGGTCAGAGCACTCGCTTTCCCCAAGCTAAGGTTAAGCAGCGTCGAGCGTGGTTACCACAGTGGATGGGTGACCATTTTGCGCACCTTGGCTTCAGTACAGTTCCCCCAGTTCACCCAGCTGTCAATGGGAACCTGCCCTCTTTTAGGGTCAGGGAAGGTAAAGCAGCGAGGGAGAGGAGTTGGGCGCCACCTGCCCTCAATATGCTGGCCCCCTAGAGAAACTGAGGTCTCTGACATTTCACTCCCCAACGACCGCATAGGTTATGGGGACACCTTCACCTTTACCTTTACCATCTTTTCTTTCTCCATCGCAGCTGGAGGAGAAAATAACGGAGAAACGCTTTCTGGAGATGGACAGGAAGGGGCAGATTCACCGGCGTCTGCATGGCGCCCCAGTGAAGGATACCCTGCCCGTCCCCAATGGAGGCTACATGATTCTGAGAATTGTGGCCGACAACCCAGGTACCTCAGTTTTGAGCCTGTGTGTGTGTGTGGGGGGGGGGGGGGTGCGTTTATGCGTGTGTGTGGTGTGTGGTTATGTGTGTGGGGGTGGGGGGGGGGGTGGGGGGTTGCGTTTATGCGTGTGTGTGTGTGGGGGGGGGGGGGGAGGGTTGCGTTTATGCGTGTGTGTGTGTGATGTGTGTGGGGGTGGGGGGTGTGGGGTGGGCTGGTTTATGCGTGTGTGTGTGTGTGTGTGTGTGTGTGTGTGTGTGTGTGTGTGTGTGTGTGTGTGTGTGTGTGTGTGTATGTGTGGGGTGGGGGGGGGGGGTGGGGGGGGGTTGCGTTTGTGTGTGTGTGTGTGTGTGTGTGTACGCGCGTGCACGTGTGTGTGTGATAACCCAGGTACCTCAGTGTGTGTGGGTGTGTATAAGAGAGAGAAAGAAAGATTTTTTATTTTTTTTAATTTATTTTATTTTAATTTATTATTTTTTTTATTCTTTTATTTCGAGGATAATGGAATAAGCGCTCGTGTGCTTTTTTTTTTATTTTTTACATCCAATCACCGTGTGTATGCAGTTTTGTAAATTTTGTCATACCTTCCCACTAACACACAATGGCCTAGTCTTCCGAAAAAGCGGAACGGGTTTTAACGTGCGCGCAAGATGTTCTGCTTGCGTTCGCACACAGGGCCTCGGTTTATAGTCTCATCAGGACTTTTGGGGAGAGTGGAGTCTGCACTGATGTTAACTCCAGGGGGAAAATCCTCTTGAACGGGATTCGAACCCGGGTCAGCAGATCACAGTGTATCACGCTAACCACCAGGCTATCCTGTCCCCCAGAGGAGAGAGAGAGAGAGAGAGAAGTTGTGATATTAGACGGGGTGGGGGCGGGGGGGGGGGGGGGGGGCTTCGGGGGAGAAGGGTGTATGAGTGTCAAGGGAGGAGGGTGTAGTTGGTACTGTACAGGAGAAGGAATTTCAGGGGATCGATGCATGCGAAATGATAAACAAAATTTAAAAATAAAAAATATAGAAAAACAACAACCAAAATTATAGAAAAAAACACACCGTTACATTACTAACCTATTGAACTACAATAAACAACAGGAAAATGCAATTCTAACAATTTCTAACAAAATCAGTAATTCCAATGAAAAATGTAAATAAAATTTCAACTACTGAATTTCTCGTGAAAAAACCCAAACCTATCTTAATGTGTGTAACCCCCTCCCCTGCCCTCAAAAGAAACCCAAGAAGCAACTCCTCAAGAGCAGGCCATTGTGTGCCGGTGGGAACAGATGACAATTTACAAAACCGCATATACACGGGGACTGGACGTAGAAAAAAGCACATAAGTGCTTATTCCATTAACCTAGATATAAAAGGAAAAAAAATTGCCATGAACATCAGAAGTTGGTCTGTCCTATCTCTAGTGTTAAACCTACCCTGCTGAAAATGTGTGGGTGTGCCATCACAGTATAAAATAATGTGTTAATTTAGTTGATCCTATCTTTTCTCTTAAGTTATCTTACATATCTTCATTCTGCTTTCTTGAGCTTTTAAAAAACATTTTGTTCTATTTTTTCTTGATTTGCTTTTTTTTTCAAACTGTTTTTTGGGTGGGCTTTTGTGTGGATTTTTTTAAAAAAGTATATTTTGTTTTGTTGATTTCTTTTAAATCTTTTAGATCGATGGGTGGTCTAGAGGTAACGCACCTGCCTAGAAAGCGAAAAGTCCGGGTCGGAAGAGTGCGGTGGTTCAAATCCCTTTTGAACCCGAACCTTCACCCCCCCCCCCCCCCCTCATCCATGAGACCACGAGTGGTGGTCTGGGTGCTAGTCTTTCGGATGAGACGATAAACCGAGGTCCCGTGTGTAACCAAAATTATGTAGCGCACGTAAAAGAACCCACGGCAACAAGAGAGTTGTTCCAGGCAAAATTCTGTAGAAAAAAGCCACTCTGATAGGGAAACAAATACATTTGCAGACAGAAAAAGACAACAACAAATATAATCGGTGGCGCTGCTCTTGTGGCAACGCGCTCTCCACGGGAGAGAGCAGCCCGAATTTCATGCAGAGAAATCTGCTGTGACTTAAAGTGGTATAAAATGTTTAAAAAATAGAATAGAAAAAAAAATTCTCGATTTTTTAAAAATATATTTTGTTCTGTTGATTTCATTTCATTTGATTATTTTGAGGTTGTTGGGGTTTTTTTGTTATCGCAGTTCATTCTTGTTTTGAATTTTTTTTCAGGAGGGGAAAGGGGGGATCATTTTTGCTGTTGTCGTTTGTTATGTTTCCGTCGTACGTTGTTTATTTTTCCTCAAATCCAACCTACATCATTTCTATCCTTTTTTCTCCTTTCTGTTTACATTTTCGTGTAAATCTCCGGTTGCAGGAGCGTGGTTCATGCACTGTCACGTGGCCTTGCACGCGGAAGTGGGCATGTCCTTGACCTTGCAGGTCACCAACGCCGAAGGTCAAATGCCGGCGCCACCTCCTTCATTCCCCCGCTGCGGAATCTGGCCCAAGGCCGGTCACTCCGTCGACGACGTCAGCCGACCTCTGACGTCAGAGGGGGCCGGAATGACGTCAGAATCGACGCAGCATCTTCAGGGGCCGGGGAGGGGGCTTGGGCAGTTCCTGTGCTGATAAGTTTGGTGTGTGTCAACGTGGTGATGGCGGTCTTCGGGGTTTTCTACTGTGTGAAGAACAACCGTGGCCGATGGAGAAAATGGCGAGGGCGAGAATACCAGTTTATCGGGGCAGAGGAGGACAGAGGTAAAGAATTCCAGTTGGTCGGGGGGAAAGGACAGGAAGGTGCGCTTCAGCTCTCAAGATGAAAGCAGGGATCTTTTGGGGCATTGAGGCGGTTGGGTTTGAGGGGGTTGGGTTTTTTTTGGGGGGTTTGGAGTTGGTTTTCTTTGTTTGTTTGTTGTTTTGTTGGTTGTTGTTGTTGTTTTTTGGGGGGATGCTTTTTGGTGTGTGTTTTTTTCGCATTGTAGGATGAAGTTTGAGATCACTAAGAGCTTGGCAGCGTCTGGATGATCATGATGATGATAATAATAATAATAACACTAATAATAAATAGTAATAATCATAATAATAATAATGATGATGATGATAATAATAATAACAATAATAATAGGATAAAAAAAAAGAAGCAACAACAATACTAATACTAATAATGATAAGAAGAAGAAGAAGAAGAAGAAGAAGAAGAAGAAGAAGAAGAAGAAGAAGAAGAAAAGAAGAATGAAGAAGAAGAAGAAGAAGTAGAAGAAGAAGAAGAAGAAGAAGAAGAAGAATGAAGAAGAAGAATGAAGAAGAAGAAGAAGAAGAAGAAGAAGAAGAAGAAGAAGAAGAAGAAGAAGAAGAAGTAGAAGAAGAAATGAAAATTTTAGAGCGCAGAAACTTGTAAAGCAAGTTAAACAAATCAAATCGCTAGCATTCGACTCATTCACACACACGATGTCAGTGTGTTATTGAATTCAGTTTAAGGGTTAGTGTTAAAGATAGGATTTTGTTGTCCATGATGATGTTGTTGTTGTTGTTGTTGTTGCTGCACATTACTCAACTTAGCACACTGGGGGGGGGGGGGGGGGGGGAAGGATCCATATTTTCTTTTTTTTCGGGGGTACGGGATGAGGGAGGGGGGTGTCCTAGGATATTTTCTATTTTTATTTTATTCTATTTTATACTTTTATTTCGAGGATACTGGAATCAGCCCTCATGTGCTTTTTTCCCCATCCAGTCCCCGTGTGTATGTATGCAGTTTTGTAAATTCTGTCGTCTTCCCCCCCCCCCGTCACACAATGGCCTACTTTTTCGAAAAGCGGAACGAGGTTTTCACGTGTGCGGCAAGATGTTCTTGCGTGCTTTCGCACACGGGGACCTCGGTTTATATAGTCTCATCCGAAGGACTTTTTGGGGCAGAGTGGAGGAGTCTGCACTGATGTTAACTCCAGAGGAAAAAAGTCCACTTGAACGGGAATCGAACCCGGGTGAGCAGATCACGAAGACATCACTCTAACCACCAGGCTACCCCCCACCCCCCCTCAAGGGCTAGAATTCTGAGGTTTCCTCAAGGGTAAGATGTTGCGTATGCGACCATTTTGAACCACCAGAAAGGTCGCAAACGGTCGCAATATACGCAAAATTCTCACGATTGATGAAGATGAACTTCCGACCTCTAGCTGAGAAATAGCAGCAGCAGCAGCAGCAGCAGCAGCAGCAGCAGCAGCAGCAGCAGCAGCAACAGCAGCAGCAGCAGCAACAGACTAAGGAAACAGCGGTAAAGTCTACTGTCGCATTAGCAAAGAATTCCCTTGAGTTACGCGCGCGCGCGCGCGCGCGCGCGCGTGTGTGTGTGTGTGTGTGTGTGTGTGTGTGTGTGTTTCAATGTGTTTTAATTGGTTGTTTTCCCAAGATTCAGCGCTACATAAATTACATACGTTATTAGTAGTAGTAGCAGTAGCAGTAGTAGTAGTAGTAGTAGTAGTAGTAGTAGTGTTATTATTATTATTTTTTATCATCATCATCATTATTATTATTATTATTATCATTATTATTATTATTATTATTATTGATTTTATAATCACGCTTATTGAAAGCATCGCAATGCTGTGTCATATCTTTAAAGTTTTTTTATTTAATTTTGTTAAGGATATGCACTTTGCCACGTTTATTCGTCTTCAAGCTTTTTGAAGTAAATAATGTGTCACTGTGCTATTTTATGCTACTGAAATGGAAATGGGTGCCTCACTGTGTCATTTCACACAGACACAGGCACAGACGCACGCACGCACGCACACATACACACATACACACACACTCACACATTAATAGATAGATAGATAGATAGATAGATAGATAGATAGATAGATAGATAGATAGATAGATAGATAGATAGATAGATAGATAGATAGATAGATAGATAGATAGATCTCTCAAGACTCAAGAATACTTTAATATCTCAACCAGAGAAATTATGAGTGGCATTTTAAAATTACAATTACACAGCATGCATTATTAAACAATGCAGATTCATCATCATCAGACCTACCTTGGCGTCGTGAGGAGACACAAAGACGATGGTGGATAAGCTCCTCCATCCATCTCGGTCTCGGCTCTGCCAGCGTGCACGATTCATTCATCCTGGTCCAGTCTCTGATGTTGTCCATCCAAGACAAATGCAAAGACAAAGACAATGCAAAGCCAATGCAGATAAGAAGTAATTTATAACTTAACAGTGACAAATCATCGTCACATCACACACCCTCACACACATACACACATACTACACACACACACACACACACATACACACACACTGCACACATCAAACACATACCACCACACTTACACACACACACACTACCACAAATAAGGTATAGAGCACTAATTGAAATTATAACTAACCAATCATTTTTAAAAAATATATTAATAAAAAAAAAAAAAAAAAAATATATATATATATAATATATAATATATATATATATAGAGAGAGAGAGAGAGAGAGAGAGAGAGAGAGAGAGAGAGAGAGAGTATGGTGTTTATTAAACTTTTCTTTCAGATTTATTATGAGTTTTCTGTACTGCTTCACATTTCTATTCAGCTTTGTTAGGTGCGTGAAATTTTTATGTCATAATTTGTTTGACATAAAATCAATTGTGTTAAGTTTTTGTCCTACTGCGTCAGATTTTTTGTTCAAATTTGTTAATTGCATGTGGTGATATATCATCTGTCAGTATTGTAAGTGCCCTTCATGGCATGATGAAAGCGTTTTTGACTTGACTTCCATTCCATTTTTTCCTAAGTGCACATACACTGTTATATTAATTTTTGTATTCATTTTTGGGCCCCTGTCCTTTTGATTTCTTTTTTACTGTGTTCCCATTTTATTCAAATGTATTAAGTGCTTATGTGTTATATTGTATTATATTATACCATATTATAATATATCATATTGTTATATTAAGTGCTTATCTGTGTCATAGCAGTATTCAATTTGGTAAAGTGGTGCGTTACATTAAATGTATTTAATTTAATATTTCCTATCGTCACATTTTGTATTCAATTTTGTTAAACACATGCTTTATTGTTTTATCTTTTTTTGTTTACCTTTTTCGTATACTAATTATCTTACTCTGCTATATCTTTTATTCAATTTTATTAAGGATATGCACTGTGTTGGGTTTTTTTTCTCTTCAAATTCGTTGGGTGCATCTGCAACTGAATCATCTTTTTATTCACTTTTGTTAAGGACATGCACTGTGTTGGTTTTTTTCTCTGTTCAAATTCTTAGAGTGCATCCGTTACTGGATCGTCTTTTTATTCACTTTGGTTAAGGACATGCACTCTATTGTTTTGATTCACAATTTTGAGCGCATCCATGACTGTGTCATCATTTTATTCACTTTTGGTAAGGACATGCACTGTGTTGAGTTTATTCTATTCAATTTCTTAGAGTGCATCCGTTACTGGATCGTCTTTTTATTCACTTTGATTAAGGACATGCACTCTATTGTTTTGATTCACAATTTTGAGCGCATCCATGACTCTGTCATCTTTTTATTCACTTTTGTTAAGGACATGCACTGTGTTGGGTTTATTCTATTCAATTTCTTAGAGTGCATCTGTTACTGAATCGTGTTTTTATTCACTTTTGTTAAGGACATGCACTGTGACGCTGTTTGTTGTTGTTGTTGTTGTTGTTGTTGTTTTTATAAATCTTAATGTGTTCAAAGTATTCAAATGTGTCATTTTTTTAATTCACGTTTTTTATATAGAAATAAACATGCACTGTGAGTTGGGTTTTTTGTTTAAATCTTAATTTGTTCAAAGCATCCAAAACTGTGTCCTTTTTTTAAATTTTACTTTTGTTAAGGACATGTACTGTGCCATTTCTTTTTTTTTTTTTAATCTTAATTTGTTAAAAGAATAAAAAATTGTGTTATCTTTTGCATTCACTTTTGTTAAAGACATGCAATGTGACATTTGTTTAATAGCATCCCAAACTGTGTTATATTTTTATTCACTTTTGTTAAGGACATGCACTGTGACATATCTTCTTCTTTTGTTTAAAAACCTTAATTTGTTTAAAGCATCCAAAATTTTGTCACTTGTTTTTATTCACTTTTGTTAAAGTCATGCACTGTGACTTTTTTCATTTTAATTTGATAAAAGTATTCAAAACTGTGTCACCTTTTTGTTCAAATTTGTTAAAGTCGTGGGTGCACTGTGGTGTCGGTTTTTTATTTGACTTTGTTGAGTGGAAGCGTCACAGTATTTTTTTCTTATTCAAATCTGTTAAGTGCATATCTTACTGTGTCATCTTTTTATTCAAATTTATCAAGCACATAAATTATCTTACAACGTCATATTTTTATGTAAATCTGTTAAGTGCTTATCTTACAGTGTCATTTTTTATGCAAATCTGTTAAGTACACATGTTACCATGTCATCTTTTTATTCAGTTTTATCAAGCAAACATTTTACCATGTCATCTTTTTATATGTCCAATTTTATCAAGCACATAATTATCTTACCATGTCATATTTTTATTCAGTTCTATCAAGCAAAATTTTTTTTGGCCATCTTTTTAGTGAAATTTATCAAGCAAATATTTTATCGTGTCATCTTTTTATGCAGAATGCATATCTTACTGTGTCAACTTTTTATTCGAATCTGTTGAGTGCATATCTTACTGTGTCATCTTTTTATTCAATTAGCGAGCAAATATTTTATCATGTTATCTTTTCATGCGAATCTGTTGAGTGTATATCTTACCGTGTCATCTTTTTATTCAAATTAGCTAGGAAATATTTTATCATGTTATCTTTTTATGCGAATCTGTTGAGTGCATGTCTTACCATGTCATCTTTTTATTTAAATTTATCAAATCTTTTTATCCAAACTTGTCACCTTGTCTGACTGTGTCTTACTGTTCAATTTCTAAAGCGTATTATCATAGTGTGTCATGTTTTATTCAAATGTATAATGTGCACCTCAGCGCGTGTTATAGTATGTCTTGTTTTATTCAATATGCATCTCAGAGTGTGTCATATTCTTTGTATATTTCCTATGTGGATCGGTGGTCTAGAGGTAACGCGCCTGTCTAGAAAGCGAAAAGTCCGGGTCTGAAGTGTGCGGCGGTTCGTACCCCGTTTGGACCGGAAATTTTTCCCCCATCCATTAGACCATGAGTGGTGGTCTGGGCGCTAGTCTTTCGGATGAGACTATAAACCGAGGTCCCGTGTGTTACACGTAATTATTTAGCGCACGAAAAAAACCCCACGGCAACAAGAGAGTTGTCCCTGGCAAAATTCTTAGAAAAAAGCCACTCTGATAGGGAAACAAATACAGCTGCAGAAAAAAAAAAGGGTGAAAGGGTGGCGCAGCGCTAAGTGGCGACGCGTTCTCCCGCTCTCCCGGGGAGAGCAGCCCGAATTTCACGGAGAGAAATCTGCCGTGACTTAAAGTGGTATGAAATAAAATCTGAGCGCTTTGATTTGTTGCTTTACAAGATTCAGCGCTATATAAATTCCATACATTATTATTATTATTATGTAAGTACATATGTTACTTTCGTTATTGTTGGATTCAGTTTTGCAAAGTTGTCCTAGCTTTATTCAACTTTTTTTTTCAATCACGTGTGTTATTGTATAATAGCTTTAATCAACCTTTTTTTGACAAATTTATGTCAATAGCATGTCATATTTTTCCATTCAAATTTGGCTTGCAAATCAAAACAAGAGCTTTAATAATGGTATCGTAATACTATATGTATAATATGATGTGTATGATGCATGATTATATATATATTATATATATATATATATATACATACATATATATATATATATATATATATAATATATATATATATATATATATATATATATATATATAATATATATATATATACTTTTGCTTTATCCTTTCGGCTGTTTATTGGGATAACTATCCCATGACATATAACAGATCAGTTCTTTGTATAACCATTGCTGCTGTATAATTTAAGATATACCAAATGCTTTTTACCGGGGAAATAAACAGAACTTTCATTTTTTTATCATGAAAGGTGGGTGGTGGCAATTAGGTGATGGCCTTGCCATAACCTTTTGCGTTCAATGAGTAGCAAGGCATCAGAGACCTCACTTCTCTAGGGGCCAGCATATTGAGGGTGGTGCCCGTCTCCTCTCCCTCGCTGCTTTACCTTCCCTGACCCTAAAGAGGCCAGGTACCCATTTACAGCTGGGTGAACTAGGGGAGGGCAGGGTCTGTTCTAAAGCCAATCCATGCAAACGATTACCTATCCACTTGGTAACCACGCCCAATGCTCCTTAACCCTAGTTTGGGGAAAGCGAGTGCTCTGAGCACTGAACTATCCCGTCCCTAATAACTCTAAGTGTCTATAAACTTTATTTCAGCATACTTTACTTATTCATTGTCAATGTCAGAATCATTGTATACAGAACTCAAAACAGGGCGTTGAAATAGAATGTGCTCATGAGATAGTGAATAGAATCTAAGTGCATTTTTACATTTGGGGGGAATTTTAAGTTTTCCCACAATTAAACCAAGACCCTTGTATGTCTATGATATGCTATATATATTTATATATATATATATTATATATATTATATATATATATATATATATATATTTATATCTTGGATAAGTCAATCACTGGCTTGTCTTTGGAAGATGTATAGATAGTACATAGATTTTCATCATTGCATCAATGTTGTAGTTTTTTTTTAAATGCTCTATTAGATTTGAGAGGCCATCTGTGCTTTGAAAATTGCTCTTTATTTAGTGTTTATATCTAGTTATGGTATGAAACCACCGATTGTCGCCACACTTGATGTCTCATTTTTTGAGAAAATAAAGTTGCTGCCTTTTTGTAATTATTTTGAGTTTTTCGAGATCCTTTGCTTGTTCTGAAAAAGTTCCAGTAAATCTATAGTCTCCCCTTAATAATACTTAATTCTCTGAAGTCAGAATGTGGCTACGTTAAGGATGGGCAAACGAAACGGTAATAAAGGTAAAAGTGTCCTATAACCTATAAGATCATAGGGGAGCAAGGCGTCAGAGACCTCACTTCTCAAGGGGCCAGCATAGTGAGGGCGGTGCCTATCTTCTCTCCCTCGCTGCTTTACCTTCCCTGACCCTAAAAGAGGGCAGGTACCCATTTACAGCTGGGTGAACTGGGGGAACTGTACTGAAGTCAAGGCCCGCAAATGGTCACCTATCCTCTTGGTAACCACGCTCGAGGCTGCTTAACCTTGGCTTGGGAGGAAAGCGAGTGCTCCCACCACGAAAGGGTAACATAGGCAAAAATCTCATCATTGGTGAGTCCCGGAGCTCTCTAACCGAGGAATGGGTTCGATTCCCAGCCCTGCCCTTTCTTCCCAGTTTGACGAGAAAATTTTCACTGAATGTCAAAGTCCTTCAGAGGAGATTATAAACCCAGGCCCCTGTGTGTGCCAAGCACGGGAACAATCTTTCTCACACGTTAAAAAAAACCTGCTGCGCTTTTCCGGAAGAGTAGGCCATTGTGTGCCGGTAGGAACGAATGACAGAGAAACACAAACCCTACATGCACACAGGTGTCGTGTTTAGACACCATCCCCGAAGTCGGAATGCGGCTACCTAAATGGTGTGTGTGTGTGTGCGTGTGTGTCAAAGTCAAAGTCAAAGTCAAACTTTTATTTTCAGATGGTACATTGAATAAGCAGTGCATTTGCTTTTCTTTCATCAAGCCATCTATCTAAAGAAAGAAAATAAAAGCGAGAAAAAAAAGATAATGTATATGCAGACATAGAATAAAAAACCTAATCTATGGTAAACTATACAAATCAAACAAAAAAACCAATAACATATGTGGAATTAAAACAAAACAAAAAACCCAGAAAAATATGAGACCATACAATTCAAATAATTCAAAAATCTTGGGAAAAAAATATCCGTCATAACACAAACAAACAAGCAACAAAGAAAAACCAAACCAAAACAAACAAAGAAGACAAAACAGAATAAAATGTGTGTGTGTGTGTGTGTGTGTGTGCGTGTGTGTGTCGGGGGGGGGGGGGGGGGGGCGGTCGCACATGCAAAGGGAGACGGGATAGCCTAGTGGTTAGAACATTGCGCACGCAGTCTGACGACCCGGGTTCGATTCCCGTTCAAGGGGATATTTTCTCTTGGAGTTAACATCAGTGCAGACTCCACTCTCCACAAAAGTCCTTGGGATGAGACTATAAACCGAGGCTCCGTGTGCGAACGCACGCAGAACATCTTGCGCACACGTTAAATCCTGTCCCGCTTTTCGTAAGAGTAGGCCATTGTGTGCCGGTGGGAACAGATGACAGAATTTACAAAACCGCATACACACGGGGATTGGATGTAAAAAAAAAGTACATAAGTGCTTATTCCATTATCCTCGATATAAAAGAATAAATAAATAAATAAATAAAATAAATAAATAACTAAATAAAAAAAATATCCCCATTGGTGAACTTTGAAACTCTAGCCAAGGAATAAAAACCAAAATCTGAAAATATTCCTAAATGTCTACATCACGAACTCGCCTTCAATCGATTTTCTTTTTGTGAGAAGTAAGAGACCAGCAAAGGATAGTGAATTCTTAAATTAAACTACGGTGAAAGATAAAGGAATGAATCTGTGGACAGTTTGACATATTAACATATCTCCTCTTCTTCTGTGAGGGTTTTTTGGTTGCTTTTTTGTTTCTTTCTTTCTTTTCTTTTTTTTTTCTTGTCTTTCTTTTTTCTTCTTTCTTCTGTTTTTCTTTCTTCTTCCCTCCTTCCTTTCAATATTCTTGTTTTCTTTCAAACATATCTCTTCTGTCTTCTAGGTTTTTGTTTTTTTATCCCTTTCGTCTTTCTTTTCTTTCTGTCTGTCTTTCTTTATTTCTTTTTTTTTTCTTTCTTCTTCCCTCCTTCTTTACATATTCGTTTTCTTCAAAACCTCTCTTTCTGTCTTCTAAAGGTGGGTTTTTCTCCTCCCTCCTTTTCTTTTCTTCTTTCTTTTCTTTTCTTTCTTCTTCTTTCTTCCCTCCTTCTTTCAATATTCGGATTTCCTTTCCAAATATTTTATTCTGTATTCTAGGGTGTTTTTTTTGCTCCTTTTCTTTCCTTTTTTTTTCTTTCATTCTTCTGTCTGTCTGTCTTTCTTTCTTTTTTCGTTTCTTTCCTCCTTCTTTCAATATTCGTTTTCTTTCAAAAATAGTCTCTTTTGTCTTTCTAGGTTGTTTTTTTCCTCCTTGTCTTTCTCTTTCTTCTTTCTTTCTATCTTTCTTTCTTTCTTCCTTTCTTCTTTCTTTTTTCCCTCCTTCTTTCAATATTCGTTTATTTTCAAATATCTCTTCTGTCTTAGTTTTTTTTCTCCTTTTCTTTCTTTCTTTCTTTATTTTCTGTCTTGTTTCTTTCACTCTCTCTTTCCTTTGTTCCTTCTTTCCTCCCTATTCTTCCTTTTTTTTTTCTTTCTTATTTCTTTTCTCCTTTCTTCGTTCCCTTTCCTATTCTTTTTCTTCTTTCTTTCTTTCTACCGTTCTCCTTCTTTCCATCCTTCCCTATTCTTTCTTTCTTTCATCACTCCTTCTTTCCATAATATTCTTTTCTGTATCTTTTCTTCTTCCTTCCTTATTCTTCCTTCCTTCCGTCGTTCCATACTCTTTCTTCTTCCCATCCTCCTTCCTTCTTTCCATATCTCCTTTCTTTCTTCCTTCCTCCATCCTTCCCTACTCCTTCTTGTCTTCTATCCTTCCTTCCTTCTTTTCCATATCTTTCTTTCTTTCTTGCTTTCCTTCCTTCCTTTCCACCTCCCTACTACTATCATTTATCTTCCTTATCTTTCTTTCCTTCTTCCTCCTTCTTTCCATATTCTTTTTCTTTCTTTCTCTTCTTGCATATCCTATTCCTTCCTTCCTTCTCCCCTCCTCCATATGCCTTCATTTCTTCCTTCTTTCTTTCTTTTCTTCCTTTTGCGTGCGTGAAACACACCTTGCTTTGTTTGGTCGTGCTTTGCTTTTAGTAGTTTTTTAAATGAGCAAAAACCATTAGCAACTCGTGTGATCTTTTTGGCGTTTTCTCGCTGAGGTTTGATCAATTGCATGCTAGGCTAGGCTTGCTACCATCTGCTATAACCAACAACAAAAAATCCCCTTTGGAGTTTCTCTCTCTCTCTCATCTCAGACTCTCTCTCTCTCTCTCTCTCTCTCTCTCATCACGAAAGGGAAATACGAAAGCAGATCAACACACACACACACACACGCACCGCACAACACACAACACACGAACGCACGCACGTACGCACGCACACTCAGCACGCACCACACAGCACGCACATTCGCGTGCGCGCGCGCACACACACAGAGTTATCTCTGCCCCTCCCCCCCCTCCTACTCACGCCCCCTCGCGCGCGCACGCCGCACACACACACACACTCACACACACAGACCACACACACACACCCAAACAAACACACAGGACCGCACAAACACGCACGCACACACACACGCATGCACAGCACGCACGCACACACACACGCACGCACGCACACCACAAACACATATACACACACATACACACCTATACGCGCGCTCACGCACGCACAAACACATGCACGCATGCACGCACGAGCGCGCACTACACACCCCGGAAAACTAACAAAACGCACCAAACACACACACACACATCACAGACTTACACACACACACACACACATACAACACACACACAAATCACATTTTAATTCTCTCTATCCCACTCTCTTCTCTCCTCTCGCTCCCTCGCTCTCTCGCTTTTCTGTCTCTCTCGTCTTCTTCTTCTCACTCCTCCTTCTTCTCTTCTTCTTCTTCTTCTTCTTCTCTTCTCTTCTTCTTCTTCTTCTTCTTCTTCTTCTTCTTCTTCTCTTCTTCCTTCTTCTTCTTCCTCCTCCTCCTCCTTTCTTCTTCGTCTTTTCTCTTCTTCTTCTTTCCTGAACTCGCTAATAGAATCTTTTCTTATTTTTTTTGTCTCTACATATTTGGTGTTTTTCTTTTTGTGTTTCCTTCCTTCTTATCTTTCTTTCCTTCTTTCTTTCTTTCTTCTTCTTTTCTTGTGGCTACATTCCTCTGACGCTTTTATACGACTTTTGACACAAAGTGCGGCAAACCTTTACTGGTGTTTTTTTCTTTTGTTTGTGGTGTTTTTTCTCTTCTCCCTCTGTTTGCAACAGTTGATGGGAAAGTTTGGCGCAGTTCAACAGTTAAAACCAACAAAAAAAAAGTGCATACGCTTGTGAATAACCTTGGCTCCAGTCTGCCAGGTGATTGTGTGTGTGTGTGTGTGTGTGTGTGTGTGTGTGTGTGTGTGTGTGAGTGTGTGTGTGTGTGTGTGTGTGTGTGTGTGTGGCCTCTCTCTCTCTCTCTCTCTCTCTCTTCTCTCTCTCTCTCTCCTCATATTCATATCGCCAAGATATCTCCTCTCTCGTCCTCATCCTTGGATGAGACTATAAACCGAGCCACCGGTGTTTCGAACGCATGCAGAACATCTTGCGCACACGTTAAACCCTGTTCCCTTTCTCGTAAGAGTAAGGCCATTGGTGCCGTGGGAACAGAGAAAGAATTCACAAAAACCGCATACACACGGGGACAGATGTAAATAAGCACATTAAATGATTATTCCATTATTCTCGATATAAAAGACTTAAAAATATATAGTCATATCTATATATCATCTATTTATCTATATATGTTATAGCTATATCATCTATATCTATCTATCTAACATATATATATATAGATAATATAGATATAGATATAGTAGATATATCTATGTGAATATAATATATATATATCTATATATATACAAATGTTGCGTTGTGCGTTATGTATGTATGTTATTATGTATGCATGTGGTGTGCGTAGGTGCGTGCGTGCGTTGTGTGTCAGCGTGCGCGTTTTTGGTGCGCGCGCGCGCGTGTGTGTGTGTGTGTGTGCGTCGGGTGGTTGTGTGTGTGCGTCGCACGGCGGATGGGGGGGGGGGGGGGGGGGGTGTAATGCATGTGTGTGTGGTGCGCGGCATGCGCAAAGACGCGCGAGCAAGCAAGCGCGCGTGTGTAATTATATATATGCCTCATACGTCATGTAACATCAATGTGTGACCGAGAGTGTGTTCGTGCACGCGTGTTCGTGTATGCATGCACTTCCATGCGTGCCACCACCCATGCGTGCGCACGCGGAAAACGACACTCCACATCCGTTTTGGTGTAAACTTCTCTCTGCCATCATAAAATAACAACGAGGGGCCCTGACAGGGTTTGATGAGAAAATAGTGGTTTGTTTGGAGCCATCCGTTTTCAGTCATTATTATATGACCCATCCAACAGAGGCTCTGGTATAATCTATTGTTTGATTGACGGCTTGACCACTGACTCCACCCTCCTACTACAACCTCCCTCCCCTCCCCAACATACCGCCCCCCTTCCCCACATCCCCCCCTACCCCATCCCACCCGCGAAGAAAAAAAAAAGGGACAAAATAAGATTTAACGAAGAGGATCACTCTTCAAGTATTTGTGTCTGTATGTTTTTTGTTTGTCTGTATGTTTGTTTGTTGTTTATCTGTATGTTTGTTTGTCTGTATCTTGTTTGTTTGTTTGTTTTGTCTGTCCTGTCTGAATGTAGTGTTGTATGTATGTCTCTGTCTCTCTCTTTCTGTTCTCTGTTTCTCTCCTCAAGCACCACACCAACACACACACCACACACACACACACACACACACACACACACACCAACCCACAAACCCACACACACACACCACACACATAACACACACTCTCTCTCCTTTGTCACACACAACACAAACACACACACACACACACACACACACACACACACACTACCACACACACACACCACACACACTCTCACTAACTCCATCTGTTTCTGTCTCTCTCATCCTCTCTCTCTGCCTCTCACTGTCTCTCTCTCACACAGACACGCACACGACACAGAAACCTACACACACAAACACACACCTACACACACACCCACCGCACCCAGCACACACATCACACACAACACACAGACACACACAAGCACACCACACACAGACACACCTAAACACCAATACACTCACCCCCCCCCCACACAACACACACAACCTACACCCCAACACACACACCCCTAATACACACACACCTACACACACCTACACACACACACACCTACACACAAACACCTACACACACGCCACCTACACACACACAAAACAGACACCCCCTCACACACACCAAACAACACCACAAACACACACCCCCTACACAAACACACACACAACACATTTACACCCCTATACACAAACAGCACGACTCCACACGAAGAAATAAGGCACACAAACACACCTACACAAACACACACACAACAAACGCACACACGCTACACACACACACACACACACACACACACCACAAACACACACACACTCTCACTAACTCCATCTTTTTCTTGTCTCTCTCTCCTCTCTTCTCTGCCTCTCTCTGTCTCTCTCTCACAAACAGACACGCACACACACAGAAACCTACACCAAAACACATAGAAACCACAGTAGCAGACCCTAAACACACACCCACGCGCACCCCACACACACATAACACACAATAAAACAACACACAGACACACACAAGCACACACACACAGACACACCTAACACACCATAACACTCACCCCCCCCGCCCCCCACACAACACATCACAAAAGATAACCTACACCACCAAACAACACACACCCCTATACACACACACCTAACACAGAACCATACACACACACACACCTACACACAAACACCTACACAACGCCCACCTACACACACACAGACACCCCCCTCACACACAAACAACCACAAACACAACACCCCCTACTACAAACACACACACATGCATGCACACATTTACACACCATAAACAACACACACACATCACACACACACAAAAATAAACACCTACACAAACACACACACCAAACACACACAACACGCTACACACACACACACACACACACACACACACTCACACACACACTCTCTCTCTCTCTCCTCAATCTCTCCTCATCATCCCTCTCTCTCCTCTCTGGCTTTAATTATTTTATTATCATATATATCCTTAAGGGCGGGGACTGATGTTAAGAAGCACATGAAGTGCTTATTCCATTATCCTCCGAATAAAAGAGAATTTGTCCATGTCATTGTCATGTGTCTTCTCTCTCTCAGTCAGTCTCCTCTCTCCTCTCTCTTCATCTCCTCTCTTCTCTCTCTCTCCCACTCTCTCTCTCCAACATCAATCTCCTCTCTCTCTCATCTCTCTCTCCTCTCTCCCTCTCTCATCTCTCGCGCTCTCTCTCAGCCCCTCTCTCTCCCTCTCCTCTCTCTCTCTCTCGTCTATCTCTCTCTCTCTCGCTCTCTCCTCTCTCCTCTCTCTACCTCTTCCTCCTCTCTCTCTCTCGTCTCTCTCGTCTCTCTCTCTCTTCACTCCTGTTGATTGTTTTGACGTATATTGAAAGAGGCTCTGACAAGGTGCGATGATGGAAAAAAAAAATCCTTGGTACCGTAAGCGCTCCTTCAATTAGCCCTGAGATTGGCATCTGCGTGGCACCACTTTGGTCTTCAGAAAATAATTGACAGCTGACGACCACCCCCCCCCCCACTCCCCACTCCCACACTCCCCCACCCCTCCCTTCCCCTCCCCTTCCACCTCACCCCTTTTCCGTCGCCCAAGAAAAATAGACAAAAAAAGGGAACATGATTAATATGATTTTTGGGCAAGTAGGGGCCCCCTCTTCCCAGTGTGTGTGTGTGTGTGTGTGTGTGTGTTGTGTGTGTGTGTGTGTGTGTGTGTGTGTGAGTGTGTGTGGTGTGTTCTGTGTGTGTGTGTGTTTGTGCGTTTTTGTGTGGGTGTGTGTGTGTGTGTATGTGTGGTTTGTTGTGTGTGTTGTTTTTGGTGTGTGTATGTGTGTGTGTGTTTGTGTGGTGTGTGTGTTTGTGTTGTATGTTTTGTGGTGTGTTTTTGTGTGTATGTGGGGTGTGTTTTGTGTTTGTGTGTGTGTGTTTTGTGTGTATGTGTGTGTTGTTTGTGTGTGTGTGTTTGTGTGTGTATGTGTTGTGTGGGTGTTTGTGTGTGTGTGTGTGTTTGTGTGTGTATGTGTGTGTGTATGTGTGTGTGAGGGTGGGGGTGGGGGTTGGGTGGTTGTTGGTGGTGGTGGGTGTGTGGTGGGTGTGTGTGTGTGTGAGGTGGGGTGGGGGTTGGGTGGTTTGGTGGTGGTGGTGGGGTGTGTGTGGGGTGTGTGTGGGGGTTGGAGGGTGGGGGTGGGGGTTGGGTGGTTTGGTGGTTGGTGGGGGTTGTGTGTGTGTGGTGTGTGTGTGTGTGCGTGTGGGGTGTGTGTGTGCGTGTGCGTGTGCGTGTGTGTGTGTGTTTGTGTAGGTGTGTGTGTGTGAGGGGGGGGTGGGGTGGTTGGTGGTGGTGGTGGTGGTGTAGTGGGTGGTGTGTGTGTATGTTGTGGTGATGTGTTGAGGATGGGGGGGGGTGGGGTTGGGTGACTGGGGGGTGGGGTGGTGGTGTGTGTATGTTGTGTGTGCGTGTGTGTGTGGGGGTGGGTGTTGGGTGGAGTGGTGGTGGGGGTTGGGTTATTGTGTGTGGGGGGTTGGGGGGGGGGAGGGGGGGGTGGGGGTTTGGTTGTTGTTTTGTTTGGGTGTTGTGTGTGTGTGTGTGTGTTTAGGTGTGTGTGTTAGATGTGGGGTTTTAGGGTGTGTGGTGTAGGTGTGTGTGTTTGGGTAGGTGTGTGTTTTTTAGGTGTGTGTGTGTGTGAGGGTGGGGGTTGGGTGGGGTGGTGGGGGGGGGGTGGGGTGTTGGTGTAAAGGGGGGGTGGGGTACCGATGTGTGTATTGTTGTGTTGTATTGTGTTGGGTTGTGTGTGTGTTATTTTTGTTTTATTTTTATTTTTTTCTTTTTAATCGGGGTAAAAAATAAGCACTTGTGCACTTTTTTACTATATCCCCGTAGAATGGGGTTTTGTAATTTTGCATCTTTCCCCCCGGGCACAAAAGGGCCCCTACTCTTCCGAAAAGCGGAACGGGTTTTTAAGTGTTCTGTTTCTGTTTTTTCTCTGCTCGTTTTTTTTTCCCTCTTTTTTTTCTATCTTTTCCTCTTTTATCTGATACTACCGTGAGATATGAATTAATGTTACATCTAAATTTACCCTTTGAACCTAAAATTGAAAATGATATCTGAAACTGACACCTCCAAATTCCATTAGAAATGAACATTCAATCTTCCACTCGAAACGATTTTCAGACTTCCACTGGGAATAAATCTCAATCTTCCCCTTAAAACTGACCCTTTCTGTCTTTCCCCTCGAATGATATCGAAATGACATCTCAATGTTCCATCGAATTTGATATTAAACTGACATGTAAAACAACATCTCTCGTTTATTTGAAACTGACACTTTGAAATGGAAACTCCTATTCAATCTGAAACGCGTTTCAAATGCATGCAAAACCCGACTTTCAATCTTTTTATTATAAATAAAATTACATTTGAACTAAAATTTCCATTTCTATTAAAACTTTTATTTTAAAATAATTTCAACTTCCTGTTAAAAAAACATTTGAAACCCAGCATTCCAATCTTCCATTTAAAACTTACATTTGAAAGAGACATTTTCAATCTTCCATTTAAAACCGACACCTTTAACTGACATATCAATTTTCCTTTTAAAACATACATTTGAAAGTGACATTTCCATCTTCCTTTTAAATTTGACATTTGAAAATAACATTTCCATCTTTCTTTTAAAATTTACATTTGAAACTAACATTTCCATCTTTCTTTTAAAATTTACATTTGAAACTAACATTTCCATCTTTCTTTTAAAACTTACATTTGAAACTAACATTTCAATCTTCCTTTTAAAACTAAACAGTTAAAACTAACATTTCAATCTTACATTTGAAACAAATTCCCCAATCTTCCTTTTCAAACTTACATGTGAAACTAGCATTTCAATCTTCCATTTAAAACTTACATTTAAAAGAGACATTTTCAATCTTCCATTTAAAACTTACATCTTAAAGCTAACATTTCAATCTTCCATTTTAAAATTACATTTGAAACTAACATTTCAATATTCCATTTAAAACTTATATATGTAAACTAACATTTGAATCTTCTATTTAAAACTGACATACATCTTAAACTGACATCTCAATCTTCCATTTAAAACTGACATACATCTTAAACAGACATCTCAATCTTCCATTTAAAACTGACATACATCTTCAAATGACATCTCAATCTTTCATTTAAAACTAACATCTGAAATTGACATCTCAATCCTCCATTTAAAACTAACATCTTAAACTGACATCTTTGCCTTCAATGTTCTGCCTTCCCAGTCTATCTACCTACCTTTTCTTTTTAAAAAAACCCAAATCTTTGAAAATATTCCAATTTCTCCGAAGTCAGAATGCAGCTAGCTTAACAGTGGCCGAAAAACGAAACGGTCGGGGTATGCGAAGTCTCACACATACCCTGTGTGTGTGTACATTCCTGTTAATATTTAACATACCTGCTATATCTTTTATCCTCTTCTCTCCCTCCTGCCTGGTTGCATCTTGTCAACATTTATCGGTTCGTCCCAGGCACAAGCTGACTCTGTGTGTGTGTGTGTGTGTGTGTGTGTGATGTGTTGTGGTGTGTGTGTGTGTGTGTGTGTGTGTGTGTGTGTGTTGTTGTGTGTGTGTGTGTGTGTGTTTTGTGTGTGTGTTTTGTGTGTGTGTGTGTGTGTGTGTGTATGTGTGTATGTGTGTGTGTATGTGTGTATGTGTGTGTTATGTGTGTGTGTGTGTATGTGTGTATGTGTGTGTATGTTGTGTGTGTGTGTGTGTTGTGATGTGTGTGTATGTGTGCGTGTCTGTGTGTATGTGTGTGCGTGCATGTGTGTATGTTGTATGTGGTGTGTATGTGTGTGTGTGTGTGCGTATGTGTGTGTGTATGTGTGTATGTGTGTGTGTGTGTGTGTGTGTGTATGTGTGTGTATGTGTGTGTGTATGTGTGTGTGTGTTGTGTGTTTGTGTGTGTGTGTATGTGTGTGTATGTGTGTGTGTATGTGTGTATGTGTGTGTATGTGTGTGTGTGTATGTGTGGGGTATGTGTGTATGTGTGTGTGTATGTGTGTGTATGTGTGTGTATGGTGTGTGGGGGGGGGGCAGTAGGGGGGGGGGGCGAGTGGAGGGGGGGGGGGGGGGGGGGGAGACGGTCACACACGCAAAGGTAGACGGGATAGCCTAGTGGTTAGAACATTGCGCACGCAGTCTGACGACCCGGGTTCGATTCCCGTTCAAGGGGATATTTTCCTCTGGAGTTAACATAAGTGCAGACTCCACTCTCCCCAAAAGTCCTTCGGATGAGACTATAAACCGAAGCCCCGTGTGCGAACGCACGCAGAACATCTTGCGCACACGTTAAATCCTGTTCCGCTTTTCGTAAGAGTGGGCCATTGTGTGCCGGTGGGAACGGATTACAAAATTTACAAAACCGCATACACACGGGGATTGGATGTAAAAAAAAAAGTACATAAGTGCTTATTCCATTATCCTCGATATAAAAGAATAAATAAATAAACAAATAAATAAAATAAATAACTAAATAAAAAAAATATCCTCATTGGTGAACTTTGAAACTCTAGCCAAGGAATAAAAACCAAAATCTGAAAATATTCCTAGATGTCTACATCACGACTCGCCTTCAATAGATTTCTTTTTGTGAGAAGTAAGAGACCAGCAAAGATTGTGAACTCTTAAATTAAATCTACGTGAAAGATAAAGGAATGAATCTGTGGACAGTTTGACATATTAACATATCTCCTCTGTCTTCTGTTGAGGGTTTTTTGGTTGCTTTTTTGTTTCTTTCTTTCTTTCTTTTTTTTTTTCTTTCTTTTTTTTCTTTTTTTTCTTTCTTCCCTCTTCTTCATATTTTTTTCTTTTCAAATATCTTTCTGTCTTCTAGTTTTTTTTTTTCCTTTTCTTTCTTTCTTTCTTTCTTTCTGTCTTTTCTTTCTTTCTTTCTTTCTTCCCTCCTTCTTTCAATATTCTTTTCTTTCAAAATATCTCTTCTGTCTTCTAAGGTGTTTTTTTTTCTCCTTTTCTTCTTTCTTTCTTTCTTTTCTTTTTTCTTTCTTTCTTCCCTCCTTCTTTCAATATTTGATTTCTTTCCAAATATTTATTCTGTATTCTAAGGTGTTTTTTTCTCCTTTTCTTTCTTTCTTTCTTTCAATTTCTTTTCTTTCAAAATATCTCTTCTGTCTTCAGGTTTTTGTTTATACCCTTTCCTTTTATTCTTTTCTTTCTTTTTTTTCTTTCTTTCTTCTTTTCTTTCTGTCTTTCTTTCTGTCTTCTGTCTTTCTTCTGTCTTGTTTTTTTTTCTCCTTCTTTCAATATTCGTTTTCTTTCAAATATCTTTGTCTTCAAGTTTTTTCTTTTCTTTCTTTCTTTCTTTTCTTTCTTTCTTTCTTTCTGTCTGTCTTCTTTTCTTTTTCTTCCCTCCTTCTTTCAATATTTGTTTTCTTTCAAAATATCTCTTCTGTCTTCTAGCTTTTTTCCTCCTTGTCTTCTTCTTTCGCTTCTTTTTTTTTTTTTTCTTTTTCCTTCTTCTTTCTTTCTTTTTCTCCTCCTTCTTTTCAATATTCGTTTCTTTCAAAATATCTCTTCTGTCTTCTAGTTTTTTCTCCTTTCTTTCTTTCTTTTTCTGTTCTTTTCTTTTTTTTTCTTCCTTTTTCTTTCTTTTTTCTTTCTTTTTTTTTTTTTTCTTTCTTTCTTTTTTTCTTCCTTTTTTCCGCCCTTTTCCCTATTCTTTTTTCTTTCTTCATTCTCTCTTTTTTTTTTTTTTCTTTCTTTCTTTCTGCCTTCCTTCCCACCCTTCCTATTTTTTCCCTTTTTCTTCATCACTCCTTTTTTCCCCATATTATTTTTTCTTTTTCTTTCTTTCTCCTTTCCCTTATTTTTCCTTTCCCTTCCTTTTTCCATACCTTTCTTTTTCCCTTTCCCTTCCTTTATTTCCAACTTTTCTTTCTTCCTTCCTTCCTTCCTTTCCTACTCTTTCTTTCCCCTTTTCCTTCTTTTTTTCCATACCTTTTTTTTTTCCTTTCCCTCTTTCCATACTCTTTCTTTTTTCCTTTCCCTTTCCCTTTCTTTCCATACTCTTTTTTCCCTTTCCTTCCTTCTTTCCATACTCTTTTTTTTCTTCCTTCCTTTCCCATCCTCCACTCTTTCTTTTTTTTCCCTTTCCTTCCTTTTTTCCATATCTTTTTTTCTTTTTTGCTTCCCCCCTTCCCTTTCCACCTTTCCCACCTTATTTTTCCTTCCTTATTCTTTCTTTCTTTCTTCCCTCCTTTTTTCCAATTTTTTTCTTTCTTTCTTTCTTCTTTTGCATATCCTTCCTTTCCCTTTCTTCCCCCCCCTTTCCTTCCTTTCCCCTTTTTCTTTTTTTATTTTTCCTTTTGCGTGCGTGAAAAACACCTTTGCTTTTGTTGTCGTTGCTTGCTTTTAGAGTTTTTTAAATGACAAAAACCATTACACTCGGTGATCTTTTTTGGCTTTTTCCCCTCGCTATTTTTGATCAATTCTCTGGGCTATTTTTGCTACCATCTCTAAAAACAACAAAAAACCCCTTTGGGTTTCTCTCTCTCCCTCTTTTCCCCCTCTCCTCTTCCCTCTCTCTCTTCCTCTCTCTCTCTCTCTCTCTCTCTCTCTCCTCTCTTTCCCTCCTCACCACACACACCACACGCACGCAACCCCACACCACGCCGCACACGCACGCACACACAGCACGCACACACAGCCGCACATACCGTGCGCGCGCGCACACACACAAGTTATCTCTGCCCCCCCCCCACCCCCTCTTACACACGCCCCCCGCGCGCGCACGCGCACACACACACACACCAAACCACCCACACACACACCCAAAAAAAAACACACCAAACCCAACGCACACACACACGCAGCCGCACGCACGCCACACACACGCACGCACGCACACACAAACACTAAAACACACAACACCCATAAAAGCCGCCACGCACCACCACATGCCGCGCACGCAAGCGCGCACACACATAAACAAACCACCACAAACACACACCCACATACACCTTTCACACACACAACATAAACACACAACAAATGCACATTTTTTTTTCCTCGCTCACTCTCTCTCGCTCTCTCGCTCTCTCGCCTCTCGCTTTCTTCTTCCTTCTTCTTCTCCCTCCTCCTCCTCCCTTTTTTCTTTTTCTTCTCTTTCTTCTTCTTCTCTTTTTTCTTCTCTTCTTTTTCTTCTTCTTCTTCCTTCTTTTTCTTTTTCTTCTTTTTTCTTCCTTTTTCTTCTTCTTCTTTTTTCTTTTTCTTCTTCTTCTTTTTCGCATTTTCTTCTTTTCTTTTTCAAATTTTTCTTCTTTGAATTCTTCGCAATCTTCGTAATTTTTTCCTTCGCAATTTTCTTCTTCCTCTTTGCAATTCTTCTTCTTTTTCTTCTTCTTTTTCTTCTTTTTCTTTTTTCTTCCTTTTTCTTTTTCTTCTTCTTCTTTTTCTTCTTCTTCTTTTTTCTTCTCCCCCCCCTTCCACTCGCTAATTGAATGCTTTTTTTTTGTTCACATTTTTTTGTTTTCCTTTTTTTGTTTTTTTTTTTTTTCTTTCTTTCTTTCTTTTTTCTTCTTTTCTTGTGGGTACATTTTCACCTTTTTCGACTTTTTTACACATGCGCACACCTTACTGGTGTTTTTTTTTTTGTTTTTTTGTTGGGTTTTTTTCTCTCCCTCTTTTGCACATTGATGGGGAAATTGGAGCAGTTTCACAGTTAAAACCAACAAAAAAAAAGTGCATAGCGCTTGTGAAAACCTTCCCATTTTGGCCGGGGGTTGTGTGTGTGTGTGTGTTGGGGTGGTGTGTGTGGTGTGTGTGTGTGTGTGTGTGTCTCCTTTTCTCCTCTCTCTCCCCTCTCCCCCTCTCTCTCCTCCCCCCCTCTCTCCCCTCTCTCTTCTTCTCTCTCTCTCTCCTCTCCTCCTCCTCGTCCATCCTTCGGGTAACAAAAACCGAGGCCCCGTGTTCGAACGCATGCGAACATCTTGCGCACATTTAAACCCCCTTTTTCCCTTCTCGTAAGATAGGCCATTTTTGCCGGTGGGAACAGATGACAGAATTCACAAAACCGCATACACACGGGGACTGGATGTAAAAAAAGCACATAAGTGCTTATTCCATTATCCTTGATATAAAAGAATTTTTTTAAATCTATATATCTATATCTATCTGTTTATCTATATATGTTATAGCTATATCTATCTATACCTATCTATCCAACTTTTTATATAGATATATAGAGATAGATAGATATAGATATAGTAATTATATATATGTGTATACATATCTATATATACATTTATATATACATATGTTTGCGTGTGTGCGTGTATGTATGTATGTATGTATGTATGTATGTATGTATGTATTATGTATGCATGTGTGTGCGTGTGTCAGCGTATGTGTGTGTGCGCGCGTGTGTGTGTATGTGCGTGCGGGTGCTTGTGTGTGTGCGCGCGATCACGTGTGGGTGTATGCATGTGTGTGTGCGCATGCGCAAACGCGCGCGCGCGCGCGAGTGTAATATATATATATATAATATATATATATATATATATATATATATATATATATATATATATATATATATATATATATATATATATATATATATGCCTCATACGTCATGTAACATCAATGTGTGACCGAGAGTGTGTTCGTGCACGCGTGTTCGTGTATGCATGCACTTCCATGCGTGCCACCACCCATGCGTGCGCACGCGGAAAACGACACTCCACATCCGTTTTGGCATAAACTTCTCTCTGCCATCATAAAATAACACGAGGGGCCCTGACAGGGTTTGATGAGAAATATGTTGTTGGTGCCATCCGTTTTCAGTCATTGACGTATTGACCAGCTAACAGTGCTCTGGTACAGTCTATTGGTTTGATTGACGGCTGACCACTGACTCCCCCCTCCTACTACTACCTCCCTCCCTCCCCATCACCGTCCCCCATCCCCCCACTCCCCCCTACCCCATCCCACCCGCGAAGAAAAAAAAAGAAAGGGAAAAAATATGATTTTAACGAAGAGGAGTCACTCTGCATGTATTTGTGTCTGTATGTTTGTTTGTTTGTCTGTATGTTTGTTTGTTTGTCTGTCTGATTGTTTGTCTGTATGCTTGTTTGTTTGTTTGTGTGTCTGTCTGAATGTAGGTATGTATGTATGTCTCTGTCTCTGTCTCTCTCTCTCTCTGTTTCTCTGTTTCTCTCTTTCTCTCTCAAAACACACACACACACAACACACACACACATACACACACAC
>CM054165.1:39554343-39556843 GCA_028751875.1 Rapana venosa
GCTGCTTTACCTTCCCTGACCCTAAAGAGGGCAGGTACCCATTTACAGCTGGGTGAACTGGGGGACTGTACTGAAGCCAAGGCGCGCAGAAACGGTCACCCATCCAAGTGGTAACCACGCTCGATGCTGCTTAACTTTAGCTGGGGAAAAGCGAGTGCTCCCACCACTGAGCTGTCCCGTACCCACCACACAATACCATGCACAAAAAGAGACAACACAACACAACACAACACAGCACAACACAACACAACACAGCACAACACAACACAACACAGCACAACACAATACAGCACAACACGGCACAACACGGCGCAGCACAACACCAACACAACACAACACAGCACAACACAATACAGCACAACACGGCACAACACGGCGCAGCACAACACAGCACAGCACAGCACAACACAGCACAACACAACACAGCACAACACAACACAGCACAACACAGCACAGCACAATACAAAACAGCACAAAGCAGCACAGCACAGCACAGCACAACACAGCACAACACAACACAGCACAACACAACACAGCGCAACGCAGCACAACACAATACAGCATAACAAAACAAAGCAGAAACACAACACAGTACAACACAATACAACACAGCACAACACAGCACAACACAGCACAACACAACACAGCACAATACAACATAACACAACACAGCACAACGCAGCACAGCACAACACAACACAACACAACACAGCACAACACAACACAAATATAATATAAAACAACACGCACGACAACATTCACAACAATACAGCGCAATTCTATAATATCAAAAATCACAGCGCAATACAATACAATACAATACAATACAACCACGCTACAATAACAATACAAACCGTTGCAGTTCCATACAACACGGTACAACCAAAAATACAACACAAAAACACACTACAACACAGGTACAACAAGACAACACAATACCCTGCACTGTACATTCGCTATATACAATGCTGTCATCCTGACCCGAAGATACACACAAACACACATACAAACACACACACACAAACACACACCACAAACACACACAGACAAACACACACAAATACACACACAAACAAACACACACAAAAACACAAACACAAACATACACACAAACACGCACACATAAAAATACACACACACAAACAAACACACATACACCACACACAAACACACACACAAACACACACACAAACACCCAACACACAAACACACAACACCACAAACACACACACAAACCAACACACAAAAACACACACAAACACAACAAACATACACACAAACACACACACAAACCAACACAAACACACCAAACACCCAAACACACACTACACAACACATACACACAAACACACCACTACACAAACACACACCTACACAAACACACACATACACACACACACAACACAAACACACTACACAACACACACATACACACACAAACACACACACACACAAACCACACACACCACACAAAACACACACATACACACACATCAACACAAACACACACAAACCACACAACACACACACCAAACACACACATACACACACAAACACACACACAAACACACAAAACAACAAACAACACACAAACACACACAAACACAAACACACACACAAACACACAACACAACAACACGCACAAACACACACACACACAAACACACACAACACACACAAACACACACACATACACACACACATCACACACAACATCACACAACAAACACACACAAAACACACAAACACACACACAAACACACTACACACAAACACACACATTACACACACAAAAACACACACACAAACACACACAAACACACACAAACACACACACACAACAACACACACAAACACACACAAACACACAAACACACACATCACCAAAAACACATAAAACACAACGCACACAATACACGAACATACAAACACACGACAATACACACACACACACACAGAAAACACACACACAAACACACACAACACACACAACACACACAACACACACATAACACACACACACACACACAAACAACAACAATACACACACACAAACACACAACATACACACAACACACACACAAGCACACATCTCATAATCTAATGAAACAACCAGCTACAAAACGACACACACACACACACACACACACACACACACAACCACAATACAACACACACACACAACACAGACAAATACACACAACACCTACATCACACATACATACACAACAAACACACACACAATATACTACACACAAAACACACAAATTACACGAAACATACACACACCAAACACACACACAACATACACAAACACCACAACACACAACACAAACACACACAACAAACACACACATACACACACTACACACACACAAACACACACAAAACAAACACACACACAAACCCACACAACACTACACTACACACTCACGCACACGCACACATTACCACCAAACACACACCAAACACAAACACACACTCATCCGATAGATGGCTT
>CM054165.1:39564343-39569343 GCA_028751875.1 Rapana venosa
ACACACACACACACAGATTCTTGCATCTGAAGTAGGATTTCAAAAAAATAAGTAAATGGATACATTTGATATAGGTATACTACTTGTTTGTTTGTTTTGTGGGTTGTTGTTGTTGCTGTTGTTTTTAACCCTCTAACCACATAAACCTGAATTCATTAGGCTGGAATCTATTTTCTTATCTTTTTCTGTTCTTAAATTGTTTTGTTTTTTGGGGTTTTGTTTGTTTGCTTGTGTTTGTTTTTGGTTCTTTTGTTTTCCCCGTGGGGTTACCGGGGGTACTGTCAGTAAAAAGGTAAAAGGTAAAGGAGTCCCATAACCTATAAGGTCGTAGGGGAGCGAGGTGTCAGAGACCTCACTTCTCTAGGGGCCAGCATATTGAGGGCGGCGCCCATCTCCTCTCCCTCGCTGCTTTACCTTCCCTGACCCTAAAGAGGGCAGGTACCCATTTACAGCTGGGTGAACTGGGGGAACTGTACTGAAGCCAAGGCGCGCAAACGGTCACCCATCCAACTGGTAACCACGCTCGACGCTACTTAACTTGGCTGGGGAAAAGCGAGTGCTCCGACCACTGAGCTATCCCGTCCCCTAGTGTCAGTATAAACAGTAATTCCCCACCTTCTGGAAATTCTGTGCCAGGAATTCCCTCTTTTCTATCCCTCTCTTTATTTCTGCCTTGTTCCTTTTTCTTCCTGTCACGTTCTCCTTAAGTGCCTTATTTTCTGCCTTCTTGGTCCATTCTCCTGCCTTTTTTTGTCTAGAAGGACATTAAAGATTCTCTCCCATGCCGAAGTCGGATGTGCTGGGCCTGACTTGTCAGGCGCTTAACGGCAGCGCAACGCATTTTCGCTGTCCGAGCGTTCGAAGAAGAACAATGCGAAGAAGAATGCGAAGAAAAAGAAGAAGAAGAAGAAGAAGAAGAAGAAGAAGAAGAAGAAGAAGAAGAGAGAAGAAGAAGAAGAAGAAGAAGAAGAAAGAAGAAGAAAGAAGAAGAAAGAAGAAGAAGAAGAAGAAGAAGAAGAAGAGAAGAAGAAGAAGAAGAAGAAGAAGAATTGCGAAGAAGAAGAAGAATTGCGAAGAAGAAGAATGAAGAAGAATTGCAAAGAAGAAGAATTGCAAAGAAGAAGAAGAAGAATTGCGAAGAAGAAGAATTGCAAAGAAGAAGAACTGCGAAGAATTGCAACGAAGAAGAACTGCGAAGAATTGCAAAAGAAGAAGAAGAATTGCCAAGAAGAAAAATTGCAAACAAAAAGAAGAATTGCAAAGAAGAAGAAGAAGAGGATTGTTTTGTCGTTGTTATTGTTGTTTTTTTCTTCAGGAGAGGGGTGGGGGTAGGGAGTGGGCTTTATTTTTGGAGGGTTGCCTTTCTTTTAGGGAGGGGGGGATGATTGCACATAGGTGGATAAATTTGACGTGGGTACTACTATTTTTTTTTGGGGGGGGGGGGTATTTTACAGCCTAACACCGGGACGAACTGACTAAGCAGACCCAGGGTGATAGATTGAAGCTGGGATGTCTGTGGGCAGAGCCGAGATACGGGGATGAAGGGAATGGGTCATTAATAATAAAGCTGCTTTTTTTCCCCCCCGGTACGACCTAATGCGTTAGCTGATTGTCCTCTGTGTGTGTATGTGTGTGTGTGTGTGTGTGTGTGGGAGGGGAGGGGGGGGATGTGTGTGTGTGGGGGGGGAGGGGGAAGGTAGGGTGGGTGTAGGGTGTGTGTGTGTGTTTGTGTGGGTGTGTGGGTGTAGGGTGTGTATATGGTGTGTGTGTAAGGGGTGTGTGTGTAGGGGGGGTGTGTGGGGTGTGGGTGTGTGTGTGTTTGTGTGGGGGGGGGTGTGGGGGGGGGGGGGGTAGGGTGTTTGTGTGTGTAGGGGTGTGTGTGTGTGTTTGTTTGTGTGTGTGTGTAGGGTGTGTAGGGTGTGTGTGTGTGTGTGTAGGGTGTGTGTGTGATGGGGGGTGTAGGGTGTTTGTGTGTAGGGTGTGTGTGTGTTTGTGTGTGTAGGGGGTGTGTGAGTGTGTGTGTGTGTTTGTGTGTGTGTGGGGGGGGGGGGGGCTGTAGGGTGTTTGTGTGTGTAGGGTGTATGTGTGTGTAGGGTGTGTGTGTGTGTGATGGGGGAGTGTAGGGTGTTTGTGTGTGTGTGTGTAGGGGTGGGTGTGTGTGGGTGTGTGTGTGGGGGGGGGGGGTGGTGGTGTGTGTGGGTGTGTATGTGTGTATGTGTGTAGGGTTGTGTGTGTGTGTGTAGGGTGTGTGTGTGTGGGGTGGTGTGTGTGTGTAGGGTGTGTGTGTAGGGTGTGTGTGTGTAGGGTGTTTGTGTGTGGGGATGTGTGTGTTGTGTGTGTGTAGGGGGTGTGTGAGTGTGTGTGTGTGTTTGTGCGTGTGTGTGGGGGGGGGGGGGGGTTGTAGGGTGTTTGTGTGTGTAGGGGTTGTGTGTGTGTGTGTGTGTGTGTGTGTGTGTGTGGGGGTGTAGGGTGTTTGTGTGTGTGGGTGTTGTGTGTGTGTGTGTGTAGGGTGGGTGTGTGTGTGGGTGTGTGTGTGTGTGTGTGTGTTTGTGTGTGTGGTGGGGGGTGTGGTGTGTGGTGTGTAGGGGTGTTGTTGTGTGTGTGGGTGTGTGTGTGTTTGTGTGTGTGTGGTGTGTGTGTGTGGTGTGTGTGTTGTGTGTGTGTAGTGTGTGTAGGGTGTGTGTGTGTGTGTGGTGTGTAGGGTGTGTTTGTGATGGGGGGGTGTGGGGGTGTTGTGTGTGTGGTGTGTGTGTGATGGGGGTGTGGGGTGTTTGTGTGTAGGGTGTGTGTGTGATGGAGGGTGTGGGGTGTTTGTGTGTAGGGTGTGTGTGTGATGGGGGTGTGGGGTGTTTGTGTGTAGGGTTGTGTGTGTGTTGGGGGTGTGGGGTGTTTGTGTGTAGGGTGTGTGTGTGATGGGGGGTGTGGGGTGTTTGTGTGTAGGGTGTGTGTGTGTTGTGTGTGTAGGGTGGTGTGTGAGTGTGTGTGTGTGTTGTGTGTGTGTGGGGGGGGGGGGGGGGGGTGTAGGGGTGTTTGTGTGTGTAGGGTGTTATGTGTGTAAGTGTGTGTGTGTAGGTGGTGTGTGCGTGTTGTGTGTGTGTGTGTATGGTGTGTGTGTGTGTAGGAGGGGGGGGTGGGTTGGGAGGTAGAGGTGGGTGTTAGGGGTGTGGAGGTGTGTGGTTTCGGGGTGGGGGTGTGCGTGTTGTGTTGTGTGGAGGGGGGGGTGGGGGTAAGGGTGAGAGGCGCGTGTGTGTGTGTGTTGGAGGTGTTGTGCCGTGTTGTGTTGTATGTGTGTAATGGGGGAATGGATGTGTGTATTGTGTTGTGCTCTGTGTTTGTGTGTTGTGTTAGTGTGATTCAGATTCAGATTCAGAATATTTTATGGCCATTTAAGTCCTGTAGACTTATTTGACACAACAAAAACATCAATTATAATTATTATCTATTTTGGCTAAAAGTGATGTACACTTAAAAACATGTTGCATTCTACTTCTCTTTTTCACATTTTTCAAAAAGTGTGTGTTATGTGTGTGTGTGTGTGTGTGTGTGTGTGTGTGTGTGTGTGTGTGTGTGTGTGTGTGTGTGTGTGTGTGTGTGTGTGTGTGTGTGTGTGTGTGTGTGTAGGGTGTGTGTGTGCGCGTGTGTGCAGGGTGTGTGGTGTGTGCAGGGTGTGTGTTATGAGTGTGTGTGTGTGTGTGTGTGTGTGTGTGTGTGTGTGTGTGTGTGTGTGTGTGTGTGTGTGTGTGTGTGTGTGTGTGTGTGTGTGTGTGTGTGTATGTAGGGTGTGAAAACAAATAATTATGTCTTGAGGCCGGATTTAAAAGTGTCACAAGAAGGCCTTTGGCGCAGAGAGATAGGGAGGCCATTCCAGATCGATGGACCAGAAACAGAGAAAGAGCGAGTTTACAAAGTGCATTACATTGATAACAAAACATTGACAGTGTACAGGAGAAACAGATTTATACATACATAATACATACATGAGTGCTTATTCCATTATCCTCGTTAGAAAAAAAATCTGAGCGCTTTGATTTGTTGCTTTACAAGATTCAGCGCTATATAAATTCCATACATTATTATTATTATCATTATTGTTATTATTATGTACAATTGAAGCATACAAAGGAAGCAGAGTTGATGGCGTACAAAGAGAAAGACGACTCAATCATGCCGTTAATTTTGATGACACGGAGTACAAAGAAGCTTTAGGCACTGTCGACAATGAAGCACTGAAAATGTACACAACATTGGTAGTGTATGAAAGGTAAAGGTGTCCCATAACATATAAGATCGTAGGGATGCTAGGCGTCAGAGACCTCAACTTCTCTAGGGGCCAGCATATTGAGGGCGGCGCCCATCTCCTCTCCCTCACTGCTTTACCTTCCCTGACCCTAAAGAGGGCAGGTACCCATTTACAGCTGGGTGAACTGGGGGAACTGTACTGAAGCCAAGGCGCGCAAACAGTCACCCATCCAACTGGTAACCACGCTCGACGCTGCTTAACTTGGCTGGGGGAAAGCGAGTGTCCGACCACTGAGCTATCCTGTCCCCTGTAGTGTATAGGAGACAGTACAATTATTTCATCGATAAATCATGAAGAATTGAGGCATACACACCAGAGTTGATGGCGTACAAAGATAATAATATCGATAACAAAGAGTACAAAGACATTGATGACAATGAAGAATTGATGATGTACAAAGGAGATATTTATTTATTTATTTATTTATTCTTTTATATCGAGGATAATGGAATGAGCACTCATGTGAGAGAGAGAATGAATGAATGAATGAATGAATGAATAAATGAATGAATGAATGAATGAATGAATGAATGAATGAATGAATGAATGAATGAATGAATGAATGAATGAATAGAATAAACGAATTTTATTTGACAAAAAAGGCTACAGGCCCATCAGTCAAAGGGGGCAATAAATGTAAACGCCATAGTAACATACGAATGGATATGAAAGGGACACTTGAGCAATGGTCCAAAGTCCA